>CACVKI010146017.1:0-40416 GCA_902732785.1 Trichogramma evanescens | reverse complement strand
GTGTGTGTGTGTGTGTGTGTGTGTGTGTGTGTGTGTGTGTGTGTGTGTGTGTGTGTGTGTGTGTGTGTGTGTGTGTGTGTGTGTGTGTGTGCAGCTGCGTGGGTGCATATACGTGTGTGCGCATAGGAAGCTCGAGTCGTTGGCTCGAGGTAGGATAGCCGTAAAGTTTAATTGGTAGTAAAAGTTTTGGCGAGCGAGAGCTGCAACAGCAGCAGCTATAATACGGAATAGACGCGAACTGCGTGAGTTTGCCTCGAGCTCGTTTTTGAGATGAGATAAAGCTAAATGAGAGAGAGAGATGCGCGCATTATATAGCCACTGCATGTTCCGGGGGGTGAGAAGAGAGTATGCAATCGATGCGCGGCTGATTAGAAGCTCGATTGTACCCAGGATATATACGTATACATATTATTCGTGCGGCTCGAGCCGATGATGCCGTCTAATGATATGGTTTATATCGCGCACGCCTGCCACATGTAGGCTAGTAGTAGCTTACGCGCGACTTGCCAATTGCGAAATCCGATCGTAGATCGTCCCGATGATACACAGACAAGCGATATTATATATTATAGTTGCGACGAGGACGTCTCGATTGGCCGCAACGCGACTCGTACTCCTCCAAGACCTCCACCAGTATATTACTCTCTGACACAGCTCGTTTGATTCTCGAACGCATCGCGAAAGGAACTTTGGCCAACTTTAATTGCCGTTCGAAGCCTTTGGAGAGAGATCTTGGAAACGGAGAGGAAAAAATGCGGCTCGATCGATGGACTCGCTGGCCCGATGGCTATTATATACACATCGCGCACGCTCCCTCGCTAACACGGAGAAAGAGAACAACTGGGTTACATTTTACAGTGCGAGCTCGCGCAGTTCTGCAAAGGAAGCACAAGGACGAGTCGTCGCGAGTACTTCTCTCGCTGCAGCGATGCCAACTGTGATCGTGCTACACGTATCTAGACGCGCGAACGGAGCAAAACCTTGACACTGGGCGCTGCATATTGTGTGTACGTGTCTTTGTGTTTGGAGCATGCGTTAGCCTGACGACGGCTGCTCTGGATGTTTGCCCCATTTATGCCCCGCAACGGCGCGGATAGCAGTCGGATGAAAATACCTTCGCTTGTGCGATATTGCGCGCACCGTTTCCAATGTGCTCTTTGACACGAACACACGACGTCATACGCTCGCGGTATACGTGTATACGTCACGCGTCGACCTATTCCTTTCATTGATTTACATGCGATCTGCGGATCGCGCTTCAACTGTGCCGGATCGAGCCATAAACTCCGATTTAAACGTGCGATTGTTGACTGACAACAATTATGCCAGACTTGTTCGGTTGCGCTTCTTTTATGATCCTATGCCCCGTTGATTTTATATGCCCGCGAGGCTCAAAGACGAGCAAAAAAAAAAGAATGATTCGCCGAAGGAGTACGACTCAAGGTTGAAACTTTAAATCGCCTTATTATAACAATGAGCGCTATATCTATATGCATATTCCTCTGTTTGCTTTGTTAAACCGTGCGTGCACTTCTTTATTGGTTGAGCGAGGCAAGAGAGAAGGAGTAGACGGGCCAACGGAGCCATGGAGAATAATGGAAGAGATACTTGAGCACGTTCGCTGCTCAGCATACTTGTCTCTCTCTCTCACTATATGTATATGTGCCTGCATGTATATGTGCATAAATATAGGCTAGACAGAGAGGGAGAGAGGAATTATGAGGGCTGAAATATCCGCGATTCCTGGGCTACGAGCGCGCAACATATCTTTTCGGACGATTTGTATGTACACTCGGTGCCCGAAAGTTTCGGACCGACTTTCTGGAGTCACGAGAAGCCACGGGGGTCGTACTTTGCTCAAAGAAAAGAAGCCAAGCTACACAACTGATGTATAATCGATACGAAAGCTCTCACAGTGTCTTGCTAAATTAAAGCGCATAACTCGAGCTGGAAGGATGGAAAATGCCGCGTATATACCGCACAGAAGCGCTTATACACGTCGCTGCACAGGCTTCGCCGAGAAAAATGGACTCGTATAATATTTTTTTTAATTTTCCTTTTATTTTACTTATCTCGGGAAGCGCAGCATCCAATATACTCTCGAGCAGTCATCGAAATTAATCGACCTCCGCTAACCCGATTAATCCCAATGCCCCATCCATTCTGGGCTGCTACGAGCTGCGGACCAAGAACAAATAAAAGAAAAACAAGCGAATTACTATATCCGATCGAAACTGGAAGGAGAAAAAAAGTTGAGCTTTCGAGCTCTTTGCGCATCTCGCGTAGCTAGAGGAGAAAGAGGAACGTCGGGAATCCGCGAAATGCCAGTAGTATTTTGGCTCTCAAAAGAGCCGAGCTGGTAGTCCTTTAGAAAGCAAAAAAAATAACAGAAGAAGATAAAAGATTAAAAAAGAAAAAAGAGAAGGAAGAAGAAAAAGGAAAGAGTAAGACTGGAAGGAGATTACCCTGGAGAAAAGTGCGAAAGACTGAACACTCAAGAGGTTGAAACCGTTAATTCCACGGGCTGCTGCCTGTGGATAACTGGCTAGCCTCTTTTGACTTTATATATGACGTAGCGCGGATGACATGTAACGACAAGCAGCCGAGTCGAGGGTTTGTTCTCTTATGCTTTGCGCTCTTTTTTTTGCCGCTCGCCCAAAGTAGCTCGCCTCTGAAAAGTGAGTGATTTTATAAAAATGTCCACTACTATTTCTCGAGAGTACACGTATGAAAAGCTCGAGTTTCATTCGCAGACTCGTCGCCGAGCAGAAATTCAGCAAAGACTCGACTCGGAACGGCATATTTTTTTTCTCATTTCCAGGGCTCAAGGATATTTGAAAAAATGCCCAATGCAGTCGAGTCGTCGCTTGCCAAACAAATGCGTTCGAACATCAATTGGCCACGTAGAAAGTGTCATTCGATCAAGGGTTAATTATCGATCAATAAAAGCTCGCAGTTGGCGGGTAATTGGTACGCGCGCGCGCTGACCGATCGTCCGTCGCAGCTGCGCAGCTCGTGCTGCTACAAAAAAGAAGCTTAATTGCTTCAACTGCGAAGCGGCGCGCAGTATATCTTTTAATTATGCAAATCCTACACGCGCCTGGCGCTTTGCTCATTATCTGCTTTGTCCATGCGTGCATATTGGCCACGTACACCCGCCACTACTACTATACATGCATGCTACATTCGCATCGACTCGCAGCTGTAGCAGGAAAAAATGTCTCGTTTGCGCTTTATTCGGCTGAGCAGATAGTTGGCGCGCGGCCGCGAGAGCTCAGCTGTCCAGCTGCTGCTGCTGCTGCTATAGGTACGCGGGGGGCTATAAATTTTACCCGACCGAGCGCCGAGCCTCCGACACGAAGACTCCGAAGCGTGGAATTAATAAAAATGTTTTCTCTGTATCCCGAGCTCGCGGCGCGCACCACCGATTGATACTATGTCTATACTCGCAGAGATCTGATAGTCGATCAGCAGAAGCTCGGGGGATAATAGAGCGATCAGTTTCGTTGTAAAATGTCTGCCTATCTATATACGAGGCTTTTACACACTCTAAACTCTTCCATCGAATTGCTTTTAATGGCAATTGAGTTCCAACTATCGCGTGCTCAACCGGAACAAAGTTAGCAAACTCTTTTCTCTATTCTTTCCTCGTGCTTCTTCTTTTTTTTTTCTTTTTGCCACTGCGCGACTTGCCTCTACCTGGCCGTATATATGTATAGCTTATAATGAAAAATTGTTGCCCATGACATTTTGTAATCCTCGCTGTATTACGCAAGAATCGAGCTTTGAGAAACCCCCACGCATTGCAAACAATCGAGATCGTTGTAATTTATTACTTGTTCGTGATTCGGGATTCGGAGGACTATTCTAATTAAGCGAATTTTCATTAATGTCGGCGCGCGCGCACAAAAAAAAGAAGGCGATACTTGGTTTGTAACGATAAAAAATGAAAAAAAACTCGGCTCCACCGCTGCCGTCGCCACCGCCACCGCCGCAATGCCGCACGAAATGATCGTATACGCGCCGAGAACTTGAATTTTTCTCGCTTGCACGATACGCGCATACGTATGGTACAACTCGCCATAACTCAGGGGCATGGTAATAAAAATCCATCGGGTAATTGCCGCTGGAGCTAAATTTTTATAATACTCGTCTGCGTGGCAGAGACTCACACACGCGCGCGCTCGCGTACTACTTGGTTCTCCATCTTTTTTATGGCCCTGCTCGACAAATTCTTGTCACTTCATTTTTTCTCTCGGTCGCTGCGAGGCGAGAGCGTATACATACGCAATTCGCGTACTACTGTATATGTATATAAGAAGCGCAAGCCTAGGCCATCTCACCTCTTTCTGTTATCAGCTTCACACTGCTGTCGGTGTCACTTTCTCTCTTTCTTTATTTCTTTCTTTCTCTCGCTTCTTTTTTTGTATGCAGAAAGCCTCGAGCACACGAGAAAGCTCTACGCTTTTTCTGTCTCACGCGCGCGCGCGATCCACTCCCCCCGCGGAGACCTTTTTTCTTGCGCTTCGCTTCGTAGTATAATGTAGGTGGAGTACTGCTACTGTTACTACTTCTCTTTTTTATCCTATTCTTCTTCGCCTTCTTCTGCTACTACTATATACTACTACTACTACTGCTACTACTACTACTTGGTACTACCAGTGTCAAAAATACGATTGGATAAGAGTTTCGTACATAAAAGAGATTTTTCGCATGTTGAGAAGGGAAAAGGAAAAGAATCAAATTCTTGGAGCGAAACTCGCCCATGCGCTGCTGAGCTGTTGCCGAGCTGCTCTATTTGTGGAAAAAGAACACAGCTAGCGAAAAGTTTTTGTCTTGGCCCCGGATCAATAAGGTATTTCGTGCGAGCTGCGTGTGCGAGCGCCCGAGCACGAAGCACACATCTAATATAGAATCGCGGCGACGACCAATGAATCGCGAAACTGGTCATTAGTCAAACGAGAATTAAGTTTCGTGAACGAGTGCGAGATCGATACTTTATATGTGGGGGAAAAAAAACACTTTTTTTAAGCCCGCGATTCGTTCGTTTAAGCGATGATCATCAGAAAACGATCGACTCGAGCTTGCAGAGAGCTAGCATAAGTATCGATACGCGCATAAATCAGCACGAGAGAAAGAGTATGTAATTCTCTCTCTCTCTCTCGAATGCGCGTGTTTGAACAAAAAAAGAAATTCGCTCGTGCAATAAAGGACAGGTAGGCGAGTGTAAAGTGGAAAATAGCCCCGAAAAGCAGAGTAATATTTTGTCGGATACGCGGTGCATTCTCTCGCTCGAAACAGTTTCTCTCATTTCGCTTTGGTCGCGGTCGCTCGGCGATTTGTCCACGTTACACACTCCTCCTCCTCCTCCTCCTGCTGGCCCGCGCACACCCACACACTCACGCTCGTAGGGCTTTTTATTACCCACAGCATTAAGCTCGTTTTTGCCTTCACACGTAGTCGCGCGCGGCTGGCTGGCTGGCTATACGCGCGTCGCTTCAGCGAGCTCGCCGCTGATGCCCCCGGCTGCTGCGCTGGCCTTACTTTTTTGTGTGCTCTGCTGCTGTACGCGTGGTTTTACATGCATTCGTGAGAGAGAGAGAGAGAGAGAGAGCACAGCAGCTCGTGCACGGAAGAGGAGGATTTTCACGTAGATCTAATTTGCAAACGCAGTGTGGAAGTAGCATGCAAAGCTACTGCCTCACCCGCTGCTGCCGCTGCTGCTTCTCTTTTGTTGCAATGTATATCCCACTCGCAGCAGTAGCATATATATATATATAGCACATACATGGCGCCCTGTATAGATGTACGTATGTGCATGTGTGCAAGCTATTGTCGCTGCAACTTCTATACGTGTGCACGTGCATAAAGGTATTATTAAAGTTCCGTTTCTCTTAAGTTTTGCCTTGGAGTTGCCTGGCATAATAGTTGCGCGCGTAGTAAAAGTACAACTACTGCTACTATACGTTTCCAGCTGCAACGTAGTGGTAAACAGCAGCAGAAACAACCCTTTGATAAGTACTCTCGTTCCTTTTACTTTTGGCACGAGAGAGAGAGAGAAAGCTGACAAGTAGGCAAACTCGGAGTTTCGAAAGAATAAGCGCGGCAGCAGCTGCTTTTGCCGTTTATACTCGCGCTCCTCCCTAAGCGCAGCTCCATGTACCTCAACCTCTTTTGCCTCGACAGATTATGGAATTTTCATTATTGTTCGGGATGCTTATAGAATATGCATGTATACTGCAGCAACTCGAGCTCACTCGGGAGCTATTTATTCCCGTACACGCGATGCATTTAATTGTGTTGGAAAATGCTTTTTGGAAGATATCTTGCGGGGGGCGTGCGCAGCGCGGCTCCGCTTCCATCTCCGACGACTCGAGAGCTAGTTCTGCATCGAAAGAGCGAAAGCCCCAAGACGCGCAACTACTTGGCAATAGCGAATATAGATATACGAAACCCACATTAAAGTATTTACCCGCTGGTATCTGGAAAATGTTTGTACTTTGTGGTTTCTGCATTTTGCCTGTTTTATGCTAGCAAATAATGCTGCGATGTAAAAGCACGACTACGAGAAGAACAGAGCTCGCGAGATATACGTTACAAAAGATTCAGATTTTAGAATTATTCGTGTAATTTCATAACGCGTACAGAGAGTACACAAGCATTTATACTTATTCTTTTTGATAGTCGAGCACGTACGAGAAAAATAATTGAAATTTTATTGGAAATGTTTCAGATGTCGCTGCCTCGGTGGAGGTGCACTTCGAGAGCAAAGACGGCGGTTTCTTCCTAAAGCACAGTCCACGCCAGTATTACCCGAGCAATGTGCGACCCGACCTCAGCCTGTCGTCGATCTTCTCGACGACCTCGGCGTCCACGTCGGCTTCCGGATCGTCGTCGTCGTCGTCGAACGGACAGCAGCAGGCCGCGAGCTCGGTACTGTCCGTCGACAAGTTCACGGTGTTCCAGACGAGCGAGCCGGTATCGGTGCGGGCCACCTACGGGCCCTTCAGCACCAAGCAGACCGTCCCGGCCAGGTACATAGTACCCGACCCGCTCGACGTTCTGCCGGCCCAGAATTTCGACGGCAAGAAGGCCGTGAGCAGCAGCAACGCCACCCTCCGAGACGTCCAGGAGATCGGAGCTCGACATCTCGACATGTCGGCCCACGTGGTAAGTGTAATCCCGAATGATACCATTGATTTTCGCACGCGTCGCGACAGCCGTGTCACAGGCTAAAATCCATATCGACGCAGCCTATACGTGTAAAATGCACAAGAGCACGCGCGCAAAAGCTCTGCTCGATCGCGTGCACTACGACGAGAACAAATCCATTAGCGGATGGAAACTTGACGTAACAAAATGGATATATCGCTCGGAAGGCGGTGTAGCGTATGCACTACTTGGGTATACAGTTTGACATTATCGAGTTACAGATCGTGCGGCGCGCTCTATACTCTCTCGAAACTGCAACGCACGGAGACTACTTTGCACAATTGCCGCGCGCGTATACATAGTATAAACACGTATACGTCGTCTGACACACTGCGGCGTTTACCACTTACGATATATATACCGTTCCTCTGCAAATTTCCAAGGACATACGACGCGAAGAAGCCATCGTGGCTTCCGGACTGTTTAGATTCACCACCATTACTCGACTTGCAAACAAGTCGAATGTGTTCCGATCGCCGCGATTGCTCAATTATCACGAATGAATTATACGGATGAAACGCATTTTAGGTGAGTTCGACCATACCCCGGGACTCTCCGGTGCTGCGAGTGCTGTTCCACGCCGGCAGCGAGGCGACGGGCCGACGACAGCTGCTGCTCGGCCGCCAACAGCGGGTCTGCGTCCTGCTGCACGCCACGCCGAGCATAGCCCCGAGGGCCGCCGCCGAGGCGGGCTCGGACTTTGTCAGCGGGCCGCTGACCGCCGCCTGCACCCCGGACGGCCAGGACGGCGTGTGCCTGGCTCAGATAACGATACCGGCCAGCTGGTGGCCGCCTCTGCCGCCGCCCGACTCCGCGGGACGCGTCAAGCTCGTCAAGGTGCGTACAGATCGTAAATACCTATCATGTGTGCGCGGATGCATCTGCTCCCGCGCACGCCATAATCTTACAAATTGTCCATAAAATTATTATTACCTCGTCCATCGGGGAATTTTACGGTGCGGCATAAAGGGACACACGTGCGTATAATGCCGCTCCGTCTTGGACGCGCGAGCCATTCGCAAGTACCTTATACAAATATATATCCCGACTACGAGCGATAGGTACAGAAAATCGATCGATGATAAAGCTCGAGCGTCGTAAAATATTTTTCCAACTACCAGCCCGGAGCTTCGAAATTTAAAGCTCCCTCGAGGGCCCTTGTGTTGTGATAAATTATTAGCTGCAGCTAAGAGTATTATTACCAACTTTCGGCAAAACAATGTTAACAAGCGGCGCAACGACGCGACCAACCAACAATTCGTGACTAAGTATAATACGTCGCTATATAACGAGGAGCGCTTCGCTCTGCTCTTCGCAACATGCGAGCGGGCGCGCGACATGCAAGACCCATTTCCGAGCTTTCAGCTAATTGACCGACTCTTGGGGTAATATCGATTGATTATTCTTTTCGTTTGTTTCGCAATATATTTCAGACGCTGCCACGCACGGTTCAGTTGTCGTACTCCGTGCTGGAGCCACGAGGCCCCGAGGACAGTGGCTCGTCGTCGTCGTCGTCGTCACAGGGATCGTCTCATCACACGCTGGACAGCGGAAGCGGCTCGTCGGCGGCCTCCTCGTTCTGCCAGCCACGAGTCCAGATCCAGCCCATCACGCCGCTGGGCCAGGTGACCCTCGTGCCCAATCGGGCCACTTACAAGGAGCTCAAGACGGACGAGTACCTGACGCTGCTCGTGCCCCACGGGCCGCTCTATCCGAGGTCGAGGCTCCACATACCCGTCTTCCTGCAGTCGCACTCGTCCAAGCAGGCCACGCAGGGTAGGCCGCCCGTCGCCGCGGTCGTCTTGAGGTAAGCTTTCGCAATCACGTATAGACGACCGGAATACATCGTGTATACGAATTCATCATTCGCGGATTAATTGATCGCGCGTGCGAGCTTATGCGTAAATTCAAAATCGCTCATTAAACACGCGTAGCTGTTATTTGCATAATATGCGTGAGCGTAATATGCATACATCTCATTTAGCGCGCGAGTTTAGGAGTTATTTGCATACAAAGGTCGCAAGCTCCGAGCGGGTTCATTGAGCTCGCGCGCAATAATTTAATCGGTTATTTCGCATCGATTTTCCGCTGCGCACAGAAGGAGGCGCTATTCTATTGCGAGAAAACGAAAAGCACACGAGAGAGAGAGAGAGAGAAAACTCGGGGGGCAACAAAAAGAAAAGAAAGACGAGGAGGAAAATTGAAACCAAGCAGATGTTTATTTTTCGCCAGTTATGAATATCGCAGTAATTCCGCCGGGAGGGGTGGGGCGCCCGAGCGAGCCTCGAGCTTGCGATTAAGGGCACAAACAAGCGCGGAGAAGCGGAACAAATGAAGAGATTGTCGAATATTTATGTTTGTATAGTGCTCGCCGCGTATATATCTGTGTGTAGAAGCGGGGCCTCCGAGCCTCGAATACAAAAGCCGATACGAGAGAGCGTTTATACGTAGTGGAGTAGCGAAAAGCGGATAACTGACTTACATATACTACGATGTACATATATATAACGTGTATACCTATGATGGACGAAAGAAACGACACTGGGGGATGGAAAGGAGATGATGCGGCAGACAACGTTTTCGACGACGACGACGATGCTTGAATTAAGACGAGGGGTAGGGTGGTGGCCTGGCCTGCTGCTAGCTAGCTCGGCAGTCAACATCGCTGTAAGCTTTCGGCGACATTTTCATGAAATCCTGACCGTAGTGCACATAATCGAAGCCAACCCAGCCGCAGACCGTGTCATCTATATCATACGAACGCACACGTAGTTTACACGTACGTATACGGGTGTGTGTATGTCTACAGGGGGATAAAGGTCACCAGATGGACTCATTATTTTTCACTGTGCAGCAAACGTCGTTTCTCTTGCGGGGGGCGCAAAATAAAATCGATGGGAGCTCGATTGGCGAGGAAGAAACTCATTAAAAACATTAAATGTCTTTGTTTATGATCATTCGAGTTCATAAATGACACTCGAGGCGAAAAAGAAAGAAAAAATAAATAAATAAACGACGCCATACGTGTGAAGAATGAAAAAACAGTCTATAAGATCGACGATAAAAAGTTATTCAAGAACGTCGTAAGTGAGGATATCGATTCTGGAAAATTGCGATTTCGAGCGAGCAAAGAGCCCGAGAACGAAAGAGGCAGAAAATGCAATAGTGTACCATTACAGCTTTTTCTCTGATAATGGACTTGATTATCGAATAGAGCTGAAAAGAAAAGAGGAGAAGGGAAGGAAAAAGTCAAGATTTCCGTTGCCGATAACAGAGAGAAAGCAGGCGAATTTTCATTTAAAACGACGATTCTGATCGCACGAATCGCATTGCTCAACGTTTCGTGCGCGACGCGCTGTCTTTTATCTCGAGACGAAGGAGAAAAGTATAGGTGCAGCTCGCAAACAGGTGTGGACGCTTCTCGTGCTACATACGATACATAACTTTTTGCACTTGAAAAATTACGGCCAAATAAAAATGAAAAAATTTTCGACACCGCTGCGCGTTGTAGCCGTAAATTCACTCGTGCATCTTACGAGGCCGATCATTCGGCGCACCCGTACATGGTCTATGAAAAAAGGGAGAGCGAGCTAGCTTACGGGGTTGGTGCGTTGATTATTGTTATTATATTTCCCCTTGAAACGAGTTTTTGTTGAATTCGATGGAATTCGAGAAGCCCGGTGCAAAAATTCATTGAAAAATTAAATTAACGAGAAATGACTCGGTAACGCAGCGAACGTGCAAGTGTTGGTGTCGCGTAGGTACATAAAATCTCCGAGGTATGGGACTAAACTCTCCTTCGCTCAATTATACACCATACACATTTAATGCACCCCGGAGTGCGGCTGTTCTACGTAGCCAGCTCTGTCGCAGTGGCTGTAGCCGCAGTTCGCTATGTGGCCCGAGCAAGCATGGCATTTGACTTACAGATTTTGTCGTCGTCGTCGTCGTCGCGAGCCCAGTACACGGTACACGTATAATATTAAGCGCTCGTACATGTGCGTGTATAGATATATATACATACACGGCACGTCAAGTGCACTTGGAATATATTCCGAGCTCTTGCAGTAATAAAATCCGAATTTGATTCAACATTTTTTTGTCCCCGTGAATAAGTGAGCCGCGCACGTAAGCGATGTCACGGAGCTCCGTTACCTCGTCCACCCCGACCGTGATATTTACTCGCTTTTGCTCGACTATCGAGATCGAGAGAGACGCTCGCATTCTTATATATACTGCTCTGCTATACATAATCGTTAAATCGTGCTCTTTTTCTGCGATGTTTTCAGAGCCAGAGTCAAGGCCGGAGTGAAGATTTTGGACGCCTCCACGAGCAGTCCCGACTGGATCGTCGAGACCGACATCAACGCAAAGAACACCGCTGCCACTTTCACGGCGAGGCGCAAAGAAAACATCTCCCGGCTGCCGAACGCGTAAGTAAACGTTTGCCCAGGGAACATTTAATTAATTACATCGGCAGCTCTCTTCCTCGTCATTTAGCGCAAAATTCATAGCTCTCGCTCTCTTTATCGTTGCAAGCGCAAGACGAGGGCGGAGCTTGAAAGTGCATGGCAATGCAAACACCGGATTTTCTTTGAAACCTACGATTACGTTTCGTGTTCTATCTAGCAAATGAATTACAATTTTCTTCGCAAAAGTCGATTCGACAAGCGAGAACGGCACACCTTATGCAGATTTCAAAATAAAAGTATCATTAAAATTGCATCGATTATATTGTGCATCGTTGGAAAACACAAAAAGTGGATTTATTGATTCTCGACGGAGATGCACATTATGACCGCTAGATGAACTCGATTAACTAGTCGAGGTGAAATAATAATTCATTAGCAGGATTTTAAATCGAACCAACCCAATTTTATTGTAAATGTACCAGTCGTAACTCGAGCTAATTTTTCTCCCTTTGCACTTTTCCAACGCGAAAATTCATCATGCATTATTTATTTTTTTTGCGCACCTTCATTTACAATAACGTCATTGAAGGTCTTCTATGGAACGGACTTGGCCAGTCAATTAATATTTTGCAAATTTCAGCGTCGAAAAATGCCAAATCAGGAGTATTACTTTTTTGTACAGAGATGAAAAAAAAATATCCCTTTTAAAAGGCTACATTTGCTAATTACTCGCTCTGATTTTTTCCAGTTTTAATTAGCGCGAATACAAAAATGCTCGCGGTGCTGCTCTCTGTAACATTATATATTCAGCGCTCGTGCATAATGAATACATATTTCAGAGGCAGCTCCGTCATGTTCATGCATCCATGATATGTTTATAAATGACTTTTGTCTCTTAATAGAGTACGCGACTCGGATTAAACGCGGACGAGTATAATAATTACTCGAATAATAAAATGACGCTTTTTTCATGCCGTCTTTTTCTTCTGTTTTTTCCGCTCTTGAAACTTGGTCCGTGTCACGCATACGCACACACAGCTCGGCCGAGGAAATAATGACGATGCTGCTGGAGGCCAGCGAGGAGAGCGCCGAGAGCAAGGAACACGGCGGCGGCGGCCGGATCGTCTGGAGCGTACGCTACGCTCTCGAAGGCGAGGAAGACAATGTCTCGCTATCGGGGCCGTTCCAGCTTACTCAGCCGCACCAGCAACAACAGATGCAGCAACAACAGCAGCAGCAGCAGTACCAACAACAGCAGCCGCTGCAGCATCATCACCATCACAATGGACCGAGTGACCGAAAGAAGCTCCAAGCTCATCTGGAAATTCAAAAGGACGATATTCAGGCTGTTTTGCCGATCTCCAAGGTACAATATGATCGCTTTTATTCGCTGCTTTTACGAGCTCTCGTTTGATTTTCCTATATCGCTGGCATGTATCTCTCTTGTAAAACGCGCAGCTTAATGTCATATCGCGCGGCGATCGAATCGCTATTACACAAACATTTATCGCTGGCGATATAGCATAGGCGTTTGGCCAGTTTAAAATTCATACATGCCAGGCAGCAATTGAAAGCAAAGCAAAGCTCGTACACGTTGTTGTTATTCGAATCGAAGCACTTGTCGCGCTTTCAAAGTATGCGTAGTTTGATTAAACTCGCTACATATACATCGGGTAAAACCATGCATGTGTGTACGTGCCGCTGCGCGTTCTAGCGCTCGTACATCATCGTGGCAACATTATTGAAACTCGAATTATATCATGAAAATCGACGAGGTCGAAAAATATTTAACGCGCGCGCCCCGTGTTTATTGCAGGCGATTTACATTTATACGCGCGGCGCGGCGCATTCGAGCAAAAAAGAGCTGCTGCGCGTTTGCGTGTAATATATAATAAAACATAACATATGTAAGAGGCGCCAGCGTCCATTATAGACGCGGCGCGATCAGCAATCAAAATCAATTGGGAATCGAGAGTTTGCGCGACGGATGATGAACGATGAATATTTTATTTTATTCTCTCTTTTGTTGCTGCTGTTGTTATTTTGCCTGTTTCATGATTTTTGCAGAATTGGGAGGTCATCAATACCGCGGTACTGACCGGCAGGCAGATATCGCAGGCAATGAAAGTGTTTATCGTCAGTCAAGCTGGCACCGTGGCTGACGTCACGCTCCAATCATCTTGTCATTCCGAGGATGAGAGCGTGCTTAAGGTAATCGTCCAGCTTAATTAGTCGCAATAACTGTTTCCACCAGTTGTGCGTTTGTATACGGCAATCAGCCATATATGTATACGTACGCGACACTTGTCCGCTGCTCTATATACGTATATTATCGTGATTCGCATCCTGCGATGTATAATGTATTCGAGGCGCAGAGCGGAGCTCTGCGCGAGCCTGCCAAGTGCGGGGCCAAGTTAAACTCGTTTTATTAATTATGCATTGAATTAGTCCTTATTGTCGTCCGGTCGTTTCTGTCGAGACCTCTCGAGAGAGGCTTGTATTATTAAAGATTCGCCGGGTTACGTTTAAGCCTCGGCTCCTCCGCGCACTAGAGGCGCTAATTATTTTCCTTTGATCTCCGCGAAAGGGGCATTGATTAATATCTCAAGTAGCCCTCATTATTTTCCACTTCGAGCCAAGTCTTGATTACGAGTTTTCCATTTTTCGCTTACCCGACGTTTCTAGCTCGCTCTGTTTATGCATCGTACGAGCATATTTCGTTTTTTCCGCCCCTTGATTTCTCTCTCTCTCTCTCTCTCTCTCTGGCAGTTTTTTGACCCAACTTGTAAAATTTTAGGTCTCATCTTCGTGCAGCAGCGTGTACGTCGACGGCTCGGAAATCCGTGGCTCGAGCAATGCCTCGGTGCTCGTTAAATACGGCACTTACACGGGTCTGGCTCGCTTCACTGTCTGGATGCCCGAATTTCCGTTGGAAGTGTCGGTGGTCGACACGCGTCTCAATCAGATCAAGGGCTGGAAAGTTCCCGAGGACAATGTCCTGGCCAAGAACAAGCGCAGCAGCTTGTCCTCCGATCTTAATTCCATCGTGTCCCGAGCGGACGCCAAGAAGCCCAGCAAGATTAAGAAGCGCAGCGCCGCTCTGGCCGAGCAACCGCAAATGGCCACCGGCGGCGGCGGCGACAAAGACGACGAGGCCGATTACGAGGACGAAGACGAGGAAGAGGAGGAGGACGACGAGGACGAGGAGGGCGAGGACGAGGTGGACGAGCCCGAGGCCATGGGCGCAGGAAGCGGCAAGATGCGCTTCCGCAGCGCCGACAAGTGGGACGAGATCAATGCCATCGATAGATCCTCGGCCAGCAGCAGCTGCCGGCTGCGTTTCCAGCAGAGCCCCGTCGAGGTAATTCATCGCGGCCACTCCCATCGTACCCCCCCGAACTTTTGTTAAATGTCTCGTTTGCGACTCCACAGGTGCACGCCCGATTCCTCGCAGCCGACCACGACTCCGGTAGAGTCTCGTACTTCGTGAATCGTCGCACTTGGCTGCGCGTCACCGACCTCGTCGCGGGACTCTTGCGAGTCTCCGACCCGAGAATCGCCACCCTGCTCCAGGGTCGCATCGTCCAGGGACGCGGAATCGGACGCACGGAGGTGCAGGTTCTGTCGCCGATCACCGGCCGCGTCATCGGCGCCCGGGAGGTCCGAGTCGGCAACGACCGCGTGGCCATAACTCAGCTCTCGGTGAAAGTCGTCTCGGGGCTGCAGCTCAGCATCACTCCGGACTCGGCCATCGAGAACGGCTACGTCGCCGAGACATCCGTCACGAGGAAGTTGACGGCGCAGTACCAGGAGGGCCTGTTGGATATCGATATCGAATTCTCCGACGGTGCGAGGACGCCCCTGAGGGAGATTGCGGTGAGATTTTTTTATCTTTTCCTATGGCCTACTCCTGTCTTGTATGCACTGATTTCTGTGAGAAACAAGTCGAGCGTCTGCAGTAGTAAAAGCAGCTTGCTCGAAGCTTCTCTGCGTGACAATGCTTAATTGCAAATGCACCGAAAAGACGGCGCGCAATATCGCAAATTGTACCGGCTTATTCTTTCTCAACGAGTTTGATTTAATTACACAATCGGATGCTCGAATAATTTTACACTTTCTACGAAGCTAGATCGCCTAGGTATAAACAGCCTGTATACACAACTGCAAACGACGCGCATATTCGAGCTCGCTCGTTTTCTCTCCTTCGGCGCGTCTGACTGAATCGATCGTGCTCTACTTGTGTCAGGGTGTATGTGTGTGTGCGCGCATGTATGCGAGTGCATTAATTCACGCCACTGCTTCGAAGCTTTGCACTTAAGTGTAACTTTCCGATATCCGTTTTGAAGATGTACTTCGCCCAGATCCATTCGTTATTCAACGACGCTTGAAATAGGATGAGGACAAAAAAGTCGAAGGAAATCTCGTATTTATAAATAACACCCTGCGGGTTACTGAACCATGCTTAATTAAAATTTTGATACGCGGATATTTCTATTTTAAAGCACTGAAAAATGTTAATTTCGAACGAGGTTGGTTTTTTATTATCTCTAAAAGTAAACATTTTCATATGACTCCAGGTGTCGAATTATCAACTGGTCGTCGAGAGTCTCGATCCAGACGTGGTGGCGTTCGCGCCCATGGCAGCTTCGCATCATCCGCGCGTGATAGCCGTCGGCGAGGGACGCGGCGAATTGCTACGAGTGAATCTTCAGCTGGCCGACGCATGTCGAACGTCCGGTCGTCGGGGCAAGTCGTCGAGTTTGCCGCAAGCTCGAGCCTCCACCGCATCTTCATCGTCATCCTCGTCGTCGTCCTCTTCGGCGGCATCGTCATCTTCGTCGTCTTCCAACGCGGCAACGCCCCTTGCATCGGCGACCGCCAACGTCGAAGTGGACTTTGCATCGAGCGACTTGCCCAGCCGGCCCGAGTTCGTTCAGAACGACGGGGGTGGCAATTTGGGTTTGAGCGCTCATCATCGCGAGAGAAAAGCCGGAAACAGAGAAATGTCTCCGGATCTTCAGGACATACTCATTGGTAAGCGATCATATCAATGCTTTACTAATCGCCTTTATCGATGATCTGACAATGTACGATAAGTCAGGATTTATTAAGAATACGTAATATTATCGCTGAGTCGATAATTGGGAAAGTTTCAAGCTTGAGATGCATACCTAAAGAGAATCGATCGTAAATACTCGGATCACTTTGAATCGGTGCACTCTAGCGTCAGAAATTTAATTTGGCTATTAAACGCGTCTACTATCGTCCGCAGGCATGGGAGGCGTGGGTATTCGTCCCAACACCGACCACCACATGACTCCACTGGAAATAGGCATGTACGTGCTCTTGGCCGCCTTTGGCTTCGCCATCTTCGTTTTTCTGGGAGCCTGCGTGGTCT
This sequence comes from Trichogramma evanescens, assembly GCA_902732785.1. Classification (NCBI taxonomy): domain Eukaryota; kingdom Metazoa; phylum Arthropoda; class Insecta; order Hymenoptera; family Trichogrammatidae; genus Trichogramma; species Trichogramma evanescens. Next base: position 23,394 of record CACVKI010146017.1, on the reverse strand, counting down.
ACGCGAGCAAGCTCAAGCCCGTGTCGCCGACGAATTCCGACTCGGCGGCTCTGCCGGTGCTCGAGGCCGCCCGCGCCGCCGCCAGCCAGTTCGCCAGCAATCACAATCTGCGACCCAACAGGCAGCCCCGCGAGTCCACGACCAATGCCCACGACTGGGTATGGCTCGGCAGGGCGACGCTCGAACGCGCCGCCTGTGCTCCCCAGCAGGTCTGTATATTTTGTACATCGATCGATGCGACTATATGTCAAATCGAGAATCTCGATTACTACCGAAAGCTTTTAAATCGAGATGAATCTCGTTAATGAAATGATCAATTTGCAGGTAAGAGTAACGAGCAATCCACTAGCTGCCGAACCCGAAGAAGAAGCTTTGAATAGCTTCGATAATCCGCATCATGTCGAATTGCCACCGGCTCGTTCGAGTAGCTCGGCCTCGGCTCCTATCGACTCCACGACTTATTGCAAACGAGATCGCCAACATCGTGGCTTATCTTCCAAATCGTCCGCAAGAAGCACGAGCCATCTTCGCGACAAGTTAGTATAGTCGGACACATTTTCACTTCGAATTGTTTTCAAATCCGAAAAAACTGACGTCTTAACTCTCTGTTCTCCTCGGTGCAGCGGAAATAACGAAACGGCAGCGCCACCCTTGCCACCCCACAAAATATCATCGGCCATGTCGGACAACGGCAACGAAGATTACAAGCCACCGGTTCCTCCCCATCGAGGTAGCCGTTTGATGCCGGAGACGCCCAAACGTCATCGTCACCATCATCATCAACGCGCGGCGAGTAGTAGTAGCAATAATGCTGCAGCTGTAACGGCGGTTCCGGCGTCGAACGCCAGCAATGGCTCGGATCATCATATGCCGAGATCGCGTCACGAATCCTCCAAGCATCATCATCATCGCTCGAAATCGGGCAGATCACGAAGTAGCAGCAACAGTGCAGCAGTATCCAACGACGTGATCAACGACAAAGATAAAAATTCCAACGCTGATGAGATTTTTGTCGAAGTCCGTGGCAAATCGGTAAGATTGCATTAACATGGATTTTTATGATACCGCAATGACGGACAATTATAATTTTTTGTTCTTTTTTTTTATCGCAGGGACGCAGCAGGGACGTCGAAATCCGTCAAAAAAGAGGTCGTTCGCGCGAATCGAAAAGAGCCACTGTTGTAGGAAATCCTATGTTCGTTTCATCAGATTCATCGAATAATTCGTCGTCGGGAAATACGTCGCAAAACGATAATAACCAACAACAGCAGCAACCACAGCAAGAGACATCGGCATCATCGGTTATAGCCCCTACTACTGGTGGCTCGACGTTGGACGAGCTAAATCTAGACATGGACTACAATCAAATCATGCAGTATTTTGACAATTTAAAAGAATCGAACGCCTAGGGCAGGCCTAAATGCGTAGCTATCACGGAGCTTAACGAAGGTCGTTACGATAATAATGACCATGACAATGATTATGCTCGTCAGCTAGCGCAATAAGACTCGTTTTTACATAACGCACATAAAATTGGACTTTTCGGCTTAAATCGATAGAGAATTTGTTTTCAAGAGAAACTGATGAATTGTAGTTTGGCACTTTGAGAACCAGTTCGAACACAATGGTTGGTCGACCCCATTTATTGAAGAAAATAAAAATAAAAAAATTAAACAACAGAAACGATGAGCAATAAGTATGAGGGTATGTAAAAAAAGGGTTAGTAAGTATAGAGTAAAATCAGAATGAGTTAAAGAGCGGTTTTTAATTGTAGTTTGAAAGATTAGATGCGTAAAGCATTTATTTCTTTTCAAGAATATCATTTGTCTAATTGACAAATTGTGTCTAGCTTAGGCGCTCGAGTCGTTTCTTATCTAGTCAGCTTTGATAGTGCGAAAACGTATGAAACATAATTATCGCGTATGAATAAAAGTAATGAAAAGGGACATTTTCGTGTTACCCTAAGCAAGAAGAATAAAATTTCCAATGCAGAAAAATCTTTTACTAGTATTTGCATGAAGATTTAGGTGAAAAAACACTAATTCACAATGCATTTAATATAATATCTTACACACGCTCACGCTCTCATACACCCGATTTATCAATATAAGTATATAAACGAAGAAAAAATATATATATATTTGCATATAAAAGAGACTGAATGAATGCGATGCTTTTATACGACGACATCGATGGGCTGAAAGAAAATGAAAAAGCCATAACTTTCCCACATATGCGTTATGCGCTTCTAAATAAACTCTGTATGCGTGTGTGCAAGTAGCTCAAGACTAATTCATATCGCAGGGTTTTACAAGCTGTTATAAATTGATAAGCTTGCGAAATTTTCGAGTTGTCTTGGTGTACTTCATCTTTCGTTGTAACGAGTGTAACAAGCCGTTCTTTCAACGCATGAATCGAAAAAGGCTCACTCGTTCTGGAATACGTATATTTTATTGAGTCGAATAGATGATTATTTATAGTTTTTTTGTACAAAGAAATGATTTGTATATACTTGCGATGTAATATATTATTTCAATTTGTGTGATTAATCGTGGCTTGAATGATTCACTTGTACTTCATGAATATTTGCAAGAGAGATTGATGTAATACGTATGAATGGTATATTTTCGGTCCCGTATTCAGTTGACATAATTAAAGGAATGCGTAGTAGGTGTGTGTCTTCAGTCCTAGAATAACTTCTATAAGTATCAAAAGATTAAGGCTTACAGTGTATTGTATAATATATGTTCAATTTAACACGAGCGACTTGTTTGAAAATGTTTAGGAAAAAAGTTATATAAATATTACGCTGGAGATGTTCGGTGGAAACTACTAATAGAACAAATAGCTTATGCGCCTCGATATTATATAACAAACCCAGTATTAATATAAAAGTAAATATTGATGCGTGAATGCTTCAATTAAATCGTGATTGGGTAGATATAGCTTATATTTGGTACGGCAGTACATAATATGTGTACGAGCAACGATTCAATTTTTATAAAAGATATGAAAATAATCAATTCACAGATATATTATATTTATTATAAATATGAGAAATATGGTTTTATGATAATTGAAAATTAGTTGCTTTTTTTAAGATTTATTGAATATTTAATTGTCTGTGACTGCATTCACTGCCTTTTGTTATGTCTCCGGAAAAAATGAATTATAAAAATATTACTCTGGTTCAATGATATATTGTTATACTGTTGTCACTGCACATGATCTGCCGTACGTTGTGATGTTTATAAATGTTTAAATTATAAGACTGTATATAATATACGATAATGTTTATAAAAATTATTCAAACATTTTAATCGAAAATTGTTTTTAAAAGATTAATCATTCAAACAGTTGCTATACGAGCTCCACTTTATGAGTCCTCTAACAGAAAAAATTCTTCTATTGCTTTCAGACTTGCTCGTGCATTTGTATTCTAAAATAACGATTCATAAGTATTATTAAAAATGTCTTCCGCACTGATCCAAATATTGCACAGAAAATGTTTAAATCTTTGATTCTTTTCATTCATTCGTTTTCATTGTATGAGATAATCATTAAATTTGTTCATGCCATAAATTTATAAAATAACTCATATCGGCTTGTCGAAGAAATTCGATAATATAAATATGATATATGTATACATAAGGACGCAACGGACGATGGATAAATAAAAAATCGATACACTAAACATGTATATTGCCTAGTGCATCCGAGGATCGATTATTTTTGCTGAATGCTCAGTACCAGTAAAAAATAAGTATCGAATTTTTACGATGATTAATCCCTTTGATACAAAAGAAAGAAAAGTATACTTATCACTTGTTATTGTTTTCTACTTCACAAGTCTCAAACGTGCACGTTTTTAGCTTGCAACGATGTGTCATAACAGTGTAACAATTTAAAAACGATATTACAATAAGATTATTAAAAATACATTAATGAATGAAGAATATGATTGATGGATTATTGAAAAAATCATTTGAAACATTGATATGGCTATCAGGTTGCTAATTATTTTTCATATAACTATTTTATTTTGTATATATTGAGATTGAATCAATTGCATAATAATTAAAATATATTCAAAATTAACAAGAGTATTTTTTGGCAAGTATAATATATGTGTGTACTTAAATATTTCTTTTTGATTTGTACAAAACGACCAATTTTACCGAAAAATTAGCTTATTTAATCATAAGTATGTTAGAATTTCACGCTGAATAATCAGATACAATGATGAATTTTGCGCATAATATCTTATTGTCCATGAACTTCATGCAGTCAACGAGTGCCATCGAATTTAAGAAGGTCCTGACCAAAATTCTAAATGCAAAGCATAATGTAATGATGCTCTATCGATAATGTGTATGCCAACTCTAGAGAGCTTATAGCTTATTCGTACAGGTCTCGGTAAAAGAAGTTGTATATTTTGTTTCATTGTAAGGTCTGCGTGACTTGACATTTTTTTCTATAAAAAGAGAGCTTTAAAAAATTATAGTATCAGCCGTAAATAATATTAAACTAAAAAACCATTAAGTTGCTATACTTCATTGTGTCAAAAATTATTTTTAATTCAGTATGAACACAATTCTTTTAATGCGTAATTGCATATCAATAACGTAAATTTGTACCTAGCATCACTTGATCATATGTATTTCACTTTGAATTATTTCAAAGATTTATTTTTTGTATATAATTCATATCAAGCACGCTGAAGTGATGAATGCCATTATCCGAATGGGAAGTGACGATTATGGAGACAGGTTTATCGACTCTAAAAAATGCATATTATTATAATTCACAAAAGATATTTACCGATGGATGCGAATTAAGGCGAAAAATAAATGCTTATTACCCGCAGTATAGCACAGAAATGTGTGACACACATCTATATATATTTACAAATATATGAATAATTATATATACAAACACATCGCTTATTAATATAATTAATGAAAAAATTTCCACGCAAGACAAATAACGAGAGAAAAAACATTTCTATAGATGGAATAACATGATAAAAGAAAACTGATGATAGATGAAAATATATAAATGAAAAATATATATAAATATATGAATATTAACAATAAGAGTCTAGTCCTGCGCAGTGTTAAAGCAGCAACTAAAAAAATATATAATAATGATATGTGTACAATGCGTGATTTGACACTGTTATTAAATCGATTAATTGTATACAAATGTGAACGCGTGTCTGCTCCCCCTAATGAACTAAATTTATAATGTACTGTCTAAAGAACTAGATTCAAGCTTGATAAGGCTATTTGTCAAACCTATGTATAATTGTTATTTTCATAATTTCTGGAGAACACTTTGAACTGTCTGTCGTTTAATTATGGTGCAGCGAGTGCTTTTTTTTAATAAATAAGCTTGTGAAAATTTACGATCTCACGCGTTAAATATAATAATAAAAGTTCGCTTCGTATACAAGTTCGGAAAATTTAATGAATAATTAACATGGCGTCCTGCATATTATTGAATTTCCATGACAAAGTATTATAAATAATAAATTGACGAGCAAATATAAAAATGTGAATGGAGGACTAAAATTCACGCAGTCAAAAGATTTACCGGACGGTGAATTACCAAAAAATGTTTTTTTCTTTCTTAGTGACAATGTTGATCGCTTATAAATTTTATAAATTTCTTATAAGTTAATTGGGTAGTAGTCTCATTCAATTTTCGTAAAGAGAAAAACTTATTGTAAATACATTTTAGTTGAAATCGGCAATGCTACGAGTTGAGGATTTTTTCAAAATATTTGAAGCAAACAAATGAATTTCATCTTCTGTTTTAACGATCCATTTCTATAAAAATAATAACTGTGTATAGTTTCAATTACAGGACACCATAATTATGCAAAGAGTAAAAAATATTTTACTGGCGGGGTTTAGAAATCATGTATAGCAATTTGATTACCAAGTGACACATAAAAAGTATGTGCTTGCATGATTGTGTAGACACAGTCTTACGGAAAACAAATAATAATATTGATGAAATATCCTGACAAAGTAAAAATACATATCGGTACGTACAATGAGAAATGTAGAATCAATTTTAATTCATTATTTGCCCCTTTTAGTTAATCTGAACTATTTTCTAATCATCAAAATATTTATACGTCAAAATTAAAAAAAAATCAGTAATTTATCATTTAAAATTGATGTATAGCTTGAAAAAAGGAGTAGATTTCACGAATCATCTTAAGCCATATCGAGGGATGACGAAACTTCAAGCAGGACGATAACATAATATCTGCATACAATAAAGAACAGAAAAACAAAGACTTGAATTAATCATTCCTTTGGCACGACTTGTCGCGCTCTAATACCTATTGATAAAATATAAGTAAATCTAAGCACGAACAAAAAATAATTATAACAGTGAAAGATTGAAATGAAAAAATAATTAAGTAAATGTAGCAAAACTTATATTAATACGCTATTGCAGTGCGCCAGAAATAAGTAAGAGAAAAAAAATCGATTCTTGTCGGTGCAGGCAACGACAACGACCCTGTTCATCGCGAAGGCATTATAAATCATCGCTTACTTCCTCGGTCCATGAAAGATAACACAATTCATTGTTAATTATTACTTAGAGTAACCGATGCTTTCATTGTTACAGATAAAAGTTGACATTAATAAACAGCATTGCCGTCGCTGCGCTACACTATATATTTGTATAACGTACGAACGACATTTAATGTGTCCAGGTAATCATTGTTGCGCCTCTTAACACATACACATCTGGTCGTAGTCGTTGCTTAACCATTAAATATATATCATGCTGAAATATATTTAAAAAAATAAATAAATAAAAATAAGTAAAAATGAAAACATCACTATTTGATAAGATACAACTATTGCCTACTTAATGTACAATATGTAGTATTTACCTGTTGTTACCACCGAACCTTCGTCAAAGATATAAAAAAAATTGTCATTGTATCATAAAAGATTGGCTTTACTTCATTCAATCCATTTCCCTTATCCCTTATATTATATAAAAAAGGTTGCATGGATATTACAATTTAAATTTTCTAATTATCAACTGTTTTGATTATTATTTTATTTGAAAATCTTGACTTTTGAATGGCTTTTAAATACTCATTCAAAAATGTATAAAATTTTTCCAACAACAGAGTTCAAATTAATCTTATAAATTAACAATTTTATCTATGCTTATTGTACCAGTATTTATCAACTGGTGCTATCCACTGATGACAACCACCAATATTGTTTTGTATCATATACTTCCATGAGTAAGGATTTTGATTACTTTCTTCTATATACCGCTCATCTTCATGCATTTGATCTAGGATTTCTTGACTAACAGCCATAGCTTTGAATGGTAATTTGTGAGCTATTTCCTCTAATACTTTTCTTACCTATAAAACATTTGTATGATAAATTTTTATAAGTTATTCATGTTTAGTCTTCAAGATAAAATTACCTCCTCATATTCAAAGGGACCTCCAACTTCTATTATGACGCGTCCAGCTTTAACAGGAGTAACATAATGATCAATGGATCCTTTTCCTCCACCCATTCGAACACCATGACCCTTCATAGTAAATAATTGATTACCGCATTATAATTGAATAAAACGCTAAGCCAGATTAAAATATTATGAAATTTACCCGTCTAGTCACAGGCTGCCATGGAGGATCAATACGCCATAAACTGAAAGCACTATGGGGTAACTTTTTACCACAAGTCCACCTGACCATTTCTGTGTGACCGTATCTTAATCTGCCACCTATCAAAGCCTATTTATTTTTTATTATTTAATTTGTCAATAGATTTTAATAAAAAATTAAATGTATAACTCGAGTACTTACAATAACCCCATATTGTTTGTGTAATAGCTTATTTAATACCAATTCTGGACCTCTCATAAGCTTTAGTTTTCTTTGCATTTTGAAAGGTTTCAACTGCGGTGGATATTGTGGTACTTTTGGAAGTATAGACAACTTGTGTCCTCGAGTGTCAGGCGGAGCTTCCACATCTAAAAAATAATTCGCATATTTTTTTTAAGACTCAATAACAATAAACAAAAACTACTTTTGATAAATTATAAGTACTTGCCATATTTGACAGGTGGACGAAAATATTTGAGTCCAGCCACAGGTATACAATACCCATACATATTATTAATGCTTTTGATGCCTTGAAAGTAAAATGTATACATTTAATTTTAATGGCAACTACTATTATTTTAATAAATATAAAATGTACTGACCTGTCAGGCATTTACTTAATAGTGACTGGGCAAGCATTTTGAATTTATATTATTTTTCCAATGCTTTATTTACACATTTTATAGTGACGTACTAGAGGTTGGAATTATTTGTCGTCGGACGATGTCTACCAAAATTGCGTATGTTCTTGCAGACAGCTTTGAGCTTCGCAATGATTCCACTAGGGCCTATGTATAGGCATCAATACACTCATACGTGTCTGACGAACAAATCAAAACAAAAAATTTAAATAGTTGTATTGTAATTGTTCTTCATTTTTTATCGAAAATATTCCTAATTTTTTATTTTTCAAATAATTTATTTTTTTAATAAAAATTTCTTAATAACGAGAATAATTGATTACCAATTAATTCACCATTTTTTACAAAATATTCTTACTGACCATTTCCTCAGACACAAATTGAGATGTAAATTAGGTTGAGAAATGTCAATGATTACTAGACTTCAAAGTAATTGTCATAATTCATACAGTACCTCCTTAGATACTAATATAATTTGGCAATATCACATTAAGTATTTGAAAATGACAGAGACATGATAAACTTTGTTCTTTATCTATTCAAATCCTATATTCCAGCTATTCATTTGTGCTAGAAGTTTTATGGTCTATAAGTCCAACAATGTATCAACAGATATCCTCAGTGTAGTTCGATTTATTTACTTCATCAAATCAATCATGATCATTCTCAGATTCATGTTTAAAAGTAAACAAATTATTTCGCATGGATCAACATTTTATCTCATTTGGTTTTTTTTCAATTTTTTTGCAATGAGTGAGGAGATATTTATGGGATATTGAATGAAAGAGTTATTTGTTTTGTTTTCAACAATTTTTTTATATTTTAAATTAATTGTAAGAAATAATTTATCGTTTGCCTCCTACTCTTGGAGCAGACTTTTGTTGGACTTTAGTGGCCTTCTGTTTGACGGGTTTCACTTTAGCGGGAGCTGCAGCCTTTTTGACAGCCTTTGCTGCTTTCTTCTGCTCTTTGGCAGCTCTGAAATTAAATATTTGAAATGTTAATAAATGCAATATAATTTTATCACATAAGATATATTGAGTATTCATATGTATTTGTAAGGACCCGCAAAGCCAGACAGTGTTATCACGTAAAAACTATACGTATTCGCAATCCTGGGTGAAGCAGCCCTTTATTTATTAATCTAAGACATTCAAAATCAAATATGAAACAGTAAATCATATCCAAAGAACGAATGTCTAATAAATCTAATTTTGCAAAAAAATTTGTAATTCTTACAACAGCTTGAAGAATTTGAATTAAAACCAATTTAAATTAATTATCAAATCTGATAGCTTTCAATAAAAATGAACAACTCACTTGATGGCTTGTTCTCTTTGAGCCTTCCTGATCTCTGGCTTCATGTTACGCTTGGCCATAATGTCAGTGAGAGATGCACCAACGATGGCACGCTGGTACTTTTGAGTCCTGCGTGTCCTCTTCTTGGCCATCTCCTCTTCCTGACCTTTCTTGTGCTTACGTCTGTATAGCACAGTCCATGTCACCTTACGTGGATTACGCTTCATCAAAGATGCAGATTCGCATTTTGAGTTCAAGAACGTGAAGTTCTAAAAAATTTCAAACCAGCATCATATGGTTAATTCATTATAACAAAAGGAAAGGATATGTAAAAACAGTAAAAAATATCTCTACCGAAATGAATGTAATTATGGTAAAGTATAAAGAACAGTAAAATTCATGATTAAAGTTATAAAATAGCATTAATAATTGAAGAATGGTATTGAATTTGATAATAAGCAAATACCTTTCCGTCGACCTTAACCATAGTTTTTCCATGGCCGGGATAAATTTTGTAACCACTGTACGCACACAACCCTATCCTGAAAATATCAACGACGCATAGATTAATATCAACATAACTCCAAGACAGCAATTCATATTTTTAAAAAATGTCGCGATTTTCTTTAAACAAACAGATTATCTGAGAGAACTTACTTCATCGTGGCTGTGTATTATAACCTCGGTTAAAAAAGAAAGAAAATGAAACTGAACTCGTGGAGTTAGCTTGATCGGTGCGTTCACAGCGTACCTACAGCGCCGTTTCTGCACGTGTCTGCGTGCGAAAGCGGGTTCGTTACGAGTATGTAAATTTAAATTTGTGACCAGGGAATATGAAAAATGAGCGCGAACAACACAACAAGTTTATTCAACTATTTTATTGATTGTGTTTTTAAAGAATTAAAAATTTCTTTAATTGTCGTCATATTAATAATCGATCAATCTTAGTCACCGCTAAAAATGCACTATATATCTGCAATAATTTTCAACTATAAGAATTAAAAAAAAACGAATAGAAATTGGCTCGATATAAGAAAAAGTATTTATCATATTATTTATAGTTTCACCTATTTTATTTTATTTTATTTTATAAATTAGGTCTTGTTATGAAAGAACTAAATAATTTGGTTGACATTTCTTCAGTCTGTTGCAGACCTCTTCAAGACATGAAAATAATTCATGTTAATTATAGAAAATAGAAAATATTTTTAATAATTAAAATACTCATACGCAATCACAATTGTAAAGGTATTCATCAAGTCAACATTTTTTAAAGTTATAATATGTCTCTCTCTCTATTCAATTCGATTAATTTTAAACGTTGGTAAGTATTTTTAAAATTAAAAGAAAAAACTCATAGTTAATCTGAATTGTTTCATTGGTGATTTGAAGGCTGGTATGACAATAAGAACATTCCTATGATCCTAGACTTTTATTATTCAAATAATCATGTCCTTCCTTTTTCCATAAATCCATGAGCGAGCTGTATTAATCATGCCTTCTACCCTGACAATTTGTAGCAAGAAAATCCTCGTGTAATGTAAATTAATTTGTTCAACTTAAGGTAACGAATCGGAAATAAAATCAAATGGCATACTTAATTTTTTATTTTGTTGGTTGCGTAAAGTAAATATTTTATTAATGTTAATAAGAACTGAGCTGAAATAAAAAAATTAAATGCGATTTTTGTGAAATGATAGTGAAAATCACGGAACAAAATGAAAAATAAATATTTAGCAATAGTTTACACTTCAAAGACCATCTTTATAATAACTTTTACGAGACTTTTAACGGTTCGAAATTCATATTTATTAACGTATTATCTTCTGACAGGCATTAATAAAATGCGAAGATGACTATTCAATCATAAAAAATCTTTAAAAAACTACTGTTAACACAGTTTTTTCAAGGTTTGGAAAAAGCTATGAAATTTTTTCAATGGGTCATACTAGAAATCGACTCGGGACAGACAATCTCTCTATATAAATGGGTTGGAACACATGCGTGAAATAATTCGTTTCGAATCGATACCAACAATTTTTCCGATTCTTTTTATTGCTTCCTCATAGAGGAAGCTCTGTGATAGGCTCGAAAACGAGATTTTGAACCAGACCTCGTAGGACAATTTGGTTTACATATTTGTAAACTAGATTGAATTCTCAACAAATGTCCGTATGTGTGTATGTGTGTGTGTGTGTGTGTGTATGTGCGTATGTCCGAGGCAAAATCTTGAAAATGTTACGGTGGATTGTATAAATTTCAATGGTATTGATTGTCGTTTGTAGTATTAATGAGGCCAGAAAAAGTTTTTTGGCAATACACGAGAAAAACAATTTTTTTTTCGATTTTTTGAAAATTTTTTCGTAAATTTGAAAAAAAAATTGTTCTTTTTTTTTCACGTAAAAATGCCGGAATTTTCAAAATTTTTTTGTTGTCGCCATGAAAACACAGCAGCCAAGCTTTAATTTTAGACCAAAAAGAAGGGCATTGACCGAATATTATGAAAATTAACGACTCGAATTGAATTTTTTTTTTGTAAATTTGAAAAAAAAATTTTTTTTATTTCACGGATAAATGTTGGAATTTTCACTATTTTTTTATCGGTATAGTGTAAGCGAAGCAGCCAATCTTTAATATAAGACCAAAATCGTAGAGATTCACGGAAAATAAAAAATTTAGAACTCAAAACAAAAATTTTTTTTCGCTCGTTTTTTTACCAAAGAGGTAACGTGAACTTGAACAAAGAAAACTTATACAAAGGAATCTTTTACATACTTCTAAACATCTATAAGTTTTTTATAGTTCAGTATGCAAAAATAAAATACGAATTTTTCCTTCAATAATCAAACAGATTCATTAATATCATTCTTTATGAGGAAGCTCTTTGCCAATAAATTGGCAGCGGTTTTTTTTAAATTAATTGTTGGAACGACAGTTAAAAAAAACTAATTAATTCTAAAACATTCAAGTCTTTTTTTTTATGATTATTTATAATTTTTAAACTTTTATACATTTTTTACACTTCATTGTGTACAATTTACAATGAGCTAAAACTAGATTAACTTGAATTTTGTTCGCTGCTGGCTAAAAATATCGATAGAATAAAGTTAACACAGGTATTACGTATCCACTATCTCGATTTTCTTTTGCTTACTAACTATAGCTGTGAAAATAAATGTTGATAAGTAATAACACTATAAACACATTCCAAATCGTTGATTTGCAACAAGTGCGTACGGCGTAGGATGAACCGCATCCAGCAGCATTGTATGAGCGCCGGCATTTAGACTTGTTACTTCACTCGCATGTTATCGATGCTTTGAAAGTTCTATAAAAAACTGAAAAAGTTATAAGTGAAACATTAAGTTTTTTCGAAACTCATGTAAATTATTTCAGTTATTGTTTACAAGAACTTGTTTCAATACTTGTCACTTTCGATATTATTGAAAATTTATCGAAATTCCAGTATTTGTGTTATGAAACTAACCTAAAATAACGTAAACATTCATTAGACTGTCATTAATTGAAATACGACGTAGGTAAAATGTTGCTGCAACGAGGACAATTGATTGTGAAACATTTGAGAGGAATCAAAAAATTACTTGTAACCGAGCCACCCCTTCTAATTACACAAACTGAAAATTATGCAAGATGGGGTGCAAGACACGTAAAAAAAATTGTCAATGAAGATGAGTTGTTTGAAGTAGAAAATTATGCTCATCCAACTCCTCCAACTATTAAAGAAGCCAAAAAGAAACCAATTCCAAAGCAAGCAAATCAAAAAACTCCAACAGCAGACAATGTATGTTTTGACGAAGAAATAACGTTTAGCGAGGAGACAAATATCAAAAACCAGGATGAACCTGCTCGAAAGCTGAAGATTTCTACTAAACTAGAAGCGAATGAAAAACTCATGAAGTATGTATTTTAATTCAAGTATGCACAACTTATTGTAACAAATTTTTATCTAAAAAAATTTATTTTATTAGGACCATTATGATGACCGTAAAGTTGAAAAACAAACGGAAGAAGCAAAATCAAATTCTACTTGAAGGACATCGCTACATCAAAGATGCTATCGACGCTGGCTTAAAAACAGAAACAATTATTTTTAGTCAATGGGAAGATATCAATAATTTACCCTTATCAGATAAAAAGACACAAATATTGAAAGTTCCGTATAGAACAATTCAATTATGGTCTTCATTGACAACTGCTCCAGGAATAATGGGTAAGTAATTTTTTAATTTTATTATATATCTTTTTAATGAATAATATAATGCTAATTTTAAATATTTGTAGGAGTTTTTAAAAAACCAGAACCTTTGCAAATATCAAGGAAAAATTCTCTACCAATTACCATAATTTGTGATCAGGTTCGTGATCCTGGTAATATGGGCTCAATTTTACGAGCAGCTGCTGGTGTTGGATGTGAAAAAGTTCTATTGACTAAAGGTAAAAAGATTTTTTAATAAGTTTTACTTAACTTATTTATAAAACTAAACATAATTTGATTTTCAATTATACTCTTTTACTTAGGCTGTGTAGATTTTTGGGATAGCAAAGTTGTGCGAAGTGCAGCTGGTGCTCATTTCCGAGTACCTATTTATGGTTCTCAAGAATGGGAGGATATTCGTTCACTAATACACAGTGATGCTCATGTTTATGTTGCTGATAGCAATAAAGAAACTTTCAGTAACGAAGACTTTGATAAAGTTTTGTTACATAAAATTGAAGAAACTTCAAATAGTGACAATGATCTGGAAGATGTACAATCAAATGATGAGTCGAAAAAGAGTGAAAAGCCTAAAAGAACTTACAGAAAAAAAATTAATCCACTTCTAAAAATAACTCAAATACCTGTTATACCATATTATTCCGTTGATTACACACAAAACCAGATTATTTTGATTGTGGGTGGTGAAACAGAAGGATTGAGTCAAGAGTCATATGATTTGATTAACTCTAGAAAAGGAGTTCGTGTAAACATACCTCTGGATAATAATGTAGATAGTTTAAATGCAGGAATGGCTTTAGGTATTGTTGCTTTTGAAGTGAAAAGGCAACTATTGCTTGTACGTGAAAAATTGAAGGAGTTGGAATAATTATTGTAAATGTGTGTGTTTTTAAAAATTTTTGTACTGAATCTTTAGTAGAAAAAAGTTTAGAAATCAAATTACATTCAACATAATGTATGAATTGTTGTCAATTGTAAATGTTTAGTTATGCATCGTATTAATTTAATTATTATTACAAATTTTATAAGATTGTAAAAATAACTTGTAGGAAATGAAACAACCGTAAAATTTAGCTAAATCGAATTTCAAATCCGCATGTGTTCTTGAAAAACACGAATAATTTTAACGATGCTTGTGTCTAATTGATTGAAAATGTTTTTGTTAAGTTTTGTATCTCTTGCGTCGTTTGTTATTAAATTATAATAAATGCAGTCGAAATTGTTGATTTTCTAGAAAAAAATTGTATGATTGTAAAAAATGAAAAAAACATTTTAGTTAGTGTTACAAAAGGGGTGAAGAAAAGTAAGAAGTAAGTCGTGTCATAACAGCGCATGGGACCGTTTCCTTATACATAATATCGATTGCAAAAAAGAGAGAAGAGAGAGAGAGAGAAAAAAAGAAGAGCGACGTAGGGTGTAGCTGCTAAAGCTCGTATACGAGCGAAGTTGGAGGAAGACCGCACCCTGCAAAGTTTGCGTGCTTTCTCTCTCTCTCTCTCTCTTTCTGTTCTTTATGCGAGGGTACGTACGTACGTACACGCAGCTCGCGGGTGATATCTTCCAAAGCCTTACTATGAGCAGCGTTGGTCCGGACTCCGGGGCAAACTCTACGCTCGTACTCAATGGCAAAAAGTACTGGTGGCGCCCGACGTCAGAGTTCCGAAACTCACGTCTGGCGAGTCCCGTCCTTAAGTATGTAAATAATTTATTGAAAAAACAACAAAAATGTAATAAATAAGTAATTTATTAAACATGTTTAACATAAAAGGGTCCATCTTACAACATGATCATATTAAGAAATTTTTAAATTATTTTCGCGCATTGTGAACGGGGCTCGCCAGACGTGAGTATTGGAACTCTGACGTCGGGCGCCACCAGTACTTTTTGCCATAGAGTGCGAGCGTAGAGTTTGCCCCGGACCAACGCTGACTATGAGCGTAGAGCCCATTAAAACCAACGCTGGTCAGTACCCGTTACGACGTTGTAGTGTGAACAGCAGAGGAAGATCCGTCCATTAAATTCCGCAAGTGATAAAATATTTCATACTTCAAGTGACTGTGAGTCGTGTGTAATTGTGTAAAACAATGGCCGGATCATTGGACAGTCCCCTGATAAAAAAATGTAGGGGCTTACCACTCAAAGCAGTTGAGAGTGTTATCTTTGATTCCATTGATCACTTAAAAGACAACTGGCATGATATACAATTTTTATTGTTGGAGATGTCTCAGATGGGCTACAATGACGAGCCCGATTTCGACAAAGAAGGCAAACCTATTTTACGTCGCACTACACCACTACATATCGTGGCTAGAGGTGATTTACCCAGATTCATCGACGAGAATATAGCAGTCCGTGAGCTTTTCGGTATATACAAGTTAGACTTGAATTACATTGACGAATTTGGATTAACGCATTTCCATGTGGCCTGTACATACGGCTATACAGACATCGTCCAAAAATTCCTTGATCTCGGACAGAATCCTAATCTCCTCGTGGCAGAAATATATGATTCACCGCTACTTTTGGCTTTGAACTGGTATCATAAGGAGGTGGCTGAATTGCTGCTGAGACGAGGCGCTGACCCGAATCTGCCCAACAAGAATGGATTGACACCTCTGCACCTCACTTGTCAGAGAAACGACGGTGGTAAGTTAGTGGAATTTTTCTTCGAGATCAACGATAAATTAAATAAGTTGGTGCAGGTAAACTCCCTGGACAAGTTTGGTAACACACCATTGCACTTTGCTATATTCTGTGGAAATGAGAAGATAATCGAATTGTTGCTGAGAAGAGGCAGCGATTCAAATTTAAGAAATGCAGAAGGATCAACTCCTTTGCACATTATTTGCCACAGATACTGCTCTGACGATTTGGCGGGGCTGTTCTTCAAAATCAACGAAGAACTCAATCAGGCGGTGCAGGTAAACGCAGTAGACAGTTATGGTCGAACACCGTTGCAATTAGCTGTAGCGAGTATCTTACCAAATTCTGTCGATATTCTGTTGAATAATGGTGCTGATCTGTCAAGTTTCGTTTTTCCTGCAGATAGTTACTTTGGCAAGGCATTAGATCCACTGGGGTATGACGTATGGGTTACTTTTGAATTAAGAGTAGCAACTGGTGCTCTGCTCATTGTCGAACGTCTTGAGAGAAGTGGATACGACTTGGACAGAAGCGACGCTTTGATGATCATGAAATTGTTTATCAAATGCGGATTGTTCGAGAAATCGGTAGATCTTGAAAAACGCTTGTCCGATGACAAATTTGTGATACAAGCGAAAGAGATAATGGTAAAACCGAACTTGTCGCTCTGCGACCTGATCCGATTACCACCTAGAGAGGCAAAAAAACGAATCACACTCAAGGAATACTATGATTTCTCAAGCTCTGGCATCCCCTTCTTGAAGCATCGTAAGGCTTGTTTAGAGCATCTTTGCGAGAAACTATCGAGGCGATTTTTCCAGTCCTGGGCATTGGATCCTTTGATGGAGTTGACGTGCTATCGGTTGCCGATTCTTTGCTGTGATATTATCACCGAAAAACTACAAAATGAAGATTTATTTAATATTTGTTTGGCGGTTACAGGCCAAAGTTCGTAAAGACAGTAATGAGCACGTTTGCATTAGTATTTAATTTTTTTTAACACGATTATTGAATAGTTTTAATGTTATTCAAATAAATACATTTTAAAAAAGAATTTCGACTATTCTATTGAACAGCACATGATTATTTCATTTAAGATATCTCCAAATTTATATTCATGTAGTACGGCATCTATGCGAGAACGCATTTATCAATGGACACATCGTAAGTATAAATTATAGTGCTTTCACAATGTGCATGTACGCTACGTGTTTATATTAGAAAATATTCAGATATATTTTTATATATGCGAACATTTCAAAATTTTATCATACTCGGGAATACTCGAGAATTTTGTTAATACTGTGAATAATAGAAAATTTGTTCATATAAAGGTCAATATTTTTATAATCGAATTGTGTTAATTCTGTGAATAATCGGAATTATGTTTATAAACGTGAATATTTTTATGTTTCAGTATGGGTGCAAAAATCGAAAATATTTTAATATTTTAGTGTACATGTATGGCACAACCACACGAAATCTAATAATAAATTTGAGGATGCTATATATTATCGAATCATGGAGCTTATTGAATATCGAATATCGAATCGAATTTAGTAGAAATCTTTAGCTTTCGAGAAGGTTTATCCTGGTTTCTGATACTTGTCTCCTCGCTAAATGTTATTTCTTTGTCAAAACATACATTGTCTGCTGTTGGAGTTTTATGATTTGCTTGCTTTGGAATTGGTTTCTTTATGGCTTTTTTAACAATAGGAGGAGTTGGATGAGCATAATTTTCTACTTCAAACAATTCATCTTCATTGACAATTTTTTTTACTTGTCTTGCCCCCCATCTTGCATAATTTTCAGTTAAATGAAATAAGTCCATGCAAAATTTTTTTAAGGCCTGAAAAAAAAAAAAAAATCGCTGTGAAAACCAACAAAAAAAAACAGCATTTTGGTCATTAATGGGTTAATCTGTTCTGTTCCAATTATACATTTTGATTTTAATTCGATATCGATATACATACTTCAATTCATAGAGACATTCAGCGCGCTTCGCGCGACTGATTATTAGATATTGTTTGAAGTAGAAAATTATGCTCATCCAACTCCTCCTATTGTTAAAAAAGCCTTAAAGAAACCAATTCCAAAGCAAGCAAATCATAAAACTCCAACAGCAGACAATGTATGTTTTGACAAAGAAATAACATTTAGCGAGGAGACAAGTATCAGAAACCAGGATAAACCTTCTCGAAAGCTAAAGATTTCTACTAAACTAGAAGCAAATGAAAAACTCATGAAGTATGTATTTTAATTTAAATATACACAATTTATTGTTACAAATTTTTACATAAAAAAATTGATTTTATGAGGACTATTATGATGACCATAAAGTTGAAAAACAAAAGGAAGAAGCAAAATCAAATTCTACTTGAAGGACATCGCTACATCAAAGATGCTATTGACGCTAGCTTAAAAGCAGAAACAATTATTTTTAATCAATGGGAAGATATCATTAATTTATCCCTATCAGATAAAAAAACACAAATATTGAAAGTTCTGTATAGAACAATTCAATTATGGTCTTCATTGACAACTGCTCCAGGGATGATGGGTAAATAATTTTTTAATTTTATTATATATCTTTTTAATGAATAATATAATGCTAATTTTAAATATTTGTAGGAGTTTTTGAAAAACCAGAACCTTTGCAAATATCAAGGAAAAAATCTTTACCAATCACCATAATTTGTGATCAGGTTCGTGATCCTGGTAATATGGGCTCAATTATGCGAGCAGCTGCTGGTGTTGGATGTGAAAAAGTGCTTTGACTAAAGGTAAAAAGATTTTTTAATAAATTTTACTTAGCTTATTTATAAAACTAAGCATAAATTGATTTTTAAATATACTCTTTTACTTAGGCTGTGTAGATTTTTGGGATAGCAAAGTTGTGCGAAGTGCAGCTGGTGCTCATTTCCTAATACCTATTTATGGTTCTCAAGAATGGGAAGACATTCGTTCACTAATACACAGTGATACTCATGTTTATGTTGCTGATAGCAATAAAGAAACTTTCAGTAATGAAGACTTTGATAAAGTTTTGTTACATCAAATTGAAGGAACTTCAAATAGTGACAATGATCTGGAAGATGTA
Organism: Trichogramma evanescens; assembly: GCA_902732785.1. Taxonomy (NCBI): domain Eukaryota; kingdom Metazoa; phylum Arthropoda; class Insecta; order Hymenoptera; family Trichogrammatidae; genus Trichogramma; species Trichogramma evanescens. The sequence goes on along the minus strand of CACVKI010146017.1, from coordinate 3,811 downwards.
CAATCAAATGATGAGTCAAAAAAGAGTGACAAGCCTAAACGAACTGACAGAAAAAAATTGGATTCACTTGTAAAAATGACTCAAATACCTGTTGTACCATACTATTCCGTTGATTACACACAAAACCAAATTATTTTGATTGTGGGTGGTGAAACAGAAGGATTGAGTCAAGAGTCATATGATTTGATTAACTCTAGAAAAGGAGTTTGTGTAAACATACCTCTGGATAATAATGTAGATAGTTTAAATACAGGAATGGCTTTAGGTATTGTTGCTTTTGAAGTGAAAAGGCAATTATTGCTTGTACATAAAAAATTGGAGGAGCTGGAATAATAATTGTAAATTTATGTGTTTTTGAAAATTTTTGTACTGAACCCTTAGTAGAAAAAAGTTTAGAAATCAAATTACATTCAACGTAATGTTTGAATTGTTGTCAATTGTAAATGTTTAGTTATGCATCGTATCAATTTAATTATTATTACAACTTTTATAAGATTGTAAAAATAACTTGTAGGAAATGAAACAACTGTAAAATTTAGCTTAATCGAATTTCAAATCCGCATGTGTTCTTGAAAAACACGAATAATTGTAAAGATGCTCGCGTCTGATCGATTGAAAATGTTTTTGTCAAGTTTTGTATCTCTTGTATCGTTTTGTAGTTGAAAAGGTTGAAAAAGTCAAAGTCGATCATTTAGCTACTACACCTATTTCACCTGCTGGCAACATAGTTGATATGCAAGGTTTATTAAATCATGGAACATCAGATAAATCTGATGATGGTAAAGGTGATCCTAAAACTAGTGCATTGAAAAATATTAATGGCAAGGGAAAATCTGAATCACATACTGCAATAACTGATTCTGAAAAGAAGATTTCTAAGAATGAAAATTTGGAAAATGGTCAAGAGATTGAAAGTTTAATTAATGATAATAAATTATCTGAAGAGCAAGTGGATAATAAAATTGGATAAGTTTGAAATCTTGAAAATAATCAAGGTAAATACATTTTTTTTGCTATTCTTTATATAAGAAAATTATATCAAAGGTACTTGTTCAATGTAAAATCATTTCAATGTAAATTTTTTTTTATAAATGCACACATTGGTTTACTTTTTACAAATTCTTAAAAAACAATCAAATATTTACAAGGTTCTCATGCAGTATGCAATTTTAAGTTGCTAGCGATGATTGTAAAATAAACCGATGAAAAATATAATTTTTACTTCATTTTCTTACAATTTTCTTACATTATAAAAAAGTCATCTTTTTGCAAAATTTTATATTAGTGGTGTGCTTTGTTTTGACGATTCGTCGCAACCAAGCATAAAGCGTTTGATCTTTATTAGCCTTTCGGCTTCGCGCAGTTGTTCGCCTTTTAATTTTTTATTTACAAAATCACGATACGATTCTTCGATCGGTTCACACTGCTCACTGAATTGTCTATTGGGGGGATTGCAAGCCTGGACCAAATCTTTGGGACAAATCTTTAGATAAAACGTAAACAAAAAATAATTAAAAATAATAAAAATAAATTTTTAAAACTATGAATTCAATAGTATTTACATCTGTTTTACTATTAAATATTCTATCCTTTAATACAGAAGTCTTTTCTAAGACTCTCGCCTCGAAATGGTTATACATCCCATCCATTGTTATGGCATTTATCATAAGTATCATTGGACTGCAGGCGGTTTCAGTGGTACTGTCACAGTTGTCTGTTTTCAGCGGTACAATAACTATCTACAATAAAGATGCGCTTTTAAAGAATCAATCGAATGAAAAACAGGAAAAAAAAGAAGAAGCTTACAAAATTAATTAATAATCTTTGCAATCTATACAGCATTTCTCGGTGTTCATTTATACCGAATAAAATTTTTTTCTGCTTTGCCACTGTTTCGCAATAATCTTTCAGGCATTCACGATTTATTACAAATCCTTCAAAGTCATTGGGTAAACTGAAAGTTTGTTTTTCTAATCTGATCAGAGCAAAAGAAGAAAATAAATTAATCTCATGAAAATACAAAACTCTCCCCGTCAGGAGTAAAAATTACGTAAACAAAAGATTCTACTCACTTTTTGGCTAATGATACCTGCATATACAATTCTGGGCTACTATTCACTTGATAATAAATATCTAAAATACCATGCCATAAATTTTTGTCATTATTGAATTTTGGCAGACATAGTCTTGGAGTACAGTTGAAATTATTATGGTTAGGAACCACCCCAACAAATTTTTTGTAATAAGTATTATATGTAAATATTAAATACCGTAGGGGTCCGCTCTCAACCTCTTCAAATATGATAAAAGCCAACTTGAAAAAAAGTAAATTATATAAATAAAATAAATACCCAGAGTCAATTTTATCGGTTGAATCAAAGCCATAATGAATGCATTACTGTATTTGTCGACAATTGATTTTTCAATTTTACTATCTCTTCAACTTCGTCCAATTGTATCTCGTACCAATTCATATCGTTCGTTGAACTGTAGCGAATATAGGAATCAATGCTGTTCCAGGATTTAAATGTGATGTTTAAGAAATCCAAATTTTTGAATTTTAATATTCTGCAACACAAGCACGACACGACACATAAATATATCATATTAGCGGACATAAACATGTCATGTTTGACGAAAAAAAATTCATACTCATTTTCAGGAGGTTTAGTACCAATTAATTTTCCTTGAATATTCAATGGATTTTTTTCTTTTTTGATATCTCGAAATATCATAGCCCCCTGCCACAGCTGATAATTTCTTAATTCCCGATCGGGGTTTATCTGTAAACAACGAACATTTGCACATTAAAGGAAGCGCATATAAATCGGAGTGAAATTCATTTATATTTTTCGCTTGACTATTTATCGAATAATTGCGAGAAATTTATAATATAACGTAAATATCGAATCTTCGCTAAAACCTATTCACCGATAAATATTAATGCCGATACACCGATAAACTTCATACCTGCGAGCATCGCATCACGTTCAACATTTCTATTTGGAATTCGGATTGTAGATGAGAATCCTGCAATGTGACCAAAATGTTGGCTGCTTCTAAATCTGTTAATCGATTCATTTTCAATCAATTTTCGAACGTTTGAGTGTTGTCGAAACGGCCCAACCGATTCCGGGAAACTAATTAGATGTATTAGTTTACGAGAGAGATTACAAGCCTATTCGTAAATTTCGTTCGCTCATTTGTTTACAAAGGCTTTAGGTATTGTTGTTTTGGAAGTGAAAAGGCAATTATTGCTTGTACGTGAAAAATTGAAGTAGCTGGAATAATAATTGTAAATTTATGTGTTTTTGAAAATTTTTGTACTGAACCCTTAGTAGAAAAAAGTTTAGAAATCAAATTACATTCAACGTAATGTTTGAATTGTTGTCAATTGTAAATGTTTAGTTATGCATCGTATCAATTTAATTATTATTACAACTTTTATAAGATTGTAAAAATAACTTGTAGGAAATGAAACAACTGTAAAATTTAGCTTAATCGAATTTCAAATCCGCATGTGTTCTTGAAAAACACGAATAATTGTAAAGATGCTCGCGTCTGATCGATTGAAAATGTTTTTGTCAAGTTTTGTATCTCTTGTATCGTTTGTTATTTAATTATAATAAATGCAGTCGAAATTGTTGATTTTCTAGAAAAAAATGTCGTTTCAAATTGTATGATTGTAAAAAATGAAAAAAACATTGTAGTTAGTTTTACAAAAGGGGTGAAGAAAAGTAAGAAGTAAGTCGTGTCATAACAGCGCATGGGACCGTTTCCTTATACATAATATCGATTGCAAAAAAGAGAG
>CACVKI010146014.1:0-12366 GCA_902732785.1 Trichogramma evanescens | reverse complement strand
TTTCGGAATGAAAAAATTTCGGAAAAATGAAAATTCGGAATCCACAAAATTTTCAGTGGGAAATTTTATAGTCTACATTTTCCACTAAAAATATTGTGGTTTCCAAATTTTCATTTTTCTGAAATTTTTTCATTCCGAAATTTTTTTATTCCGAAATTTTTCTTTTCCGAATTTTTCATGTTCCGTTTTCAATATTCCGATTTTTAAACATTCCGAATTTTACACATTCCGAATATTTATAATTCCTAATATTTATCATTCCGAAATGTGAACATGACTCGATTTAATCTATGCTGAATCCATTGGTATATTTATTTGTGTGGTTTACGCTTCAAAATCTCGAGTTATTCTGTCTCAAAATGTGAACTTTTTAACATTAGCCTTATGAGATGGCCCGGATCGAGTATTTATAAGATGTTTGTAAACATAAACTAATTTGACCGGGTATCAGAGTATGGTTGTTATAAAAAGTCTTGATCTTTAAACCTGTGAATTGCGAAATAGGGCTTTTCGCTTCAAAAGAATCAAAATTTTTCACGTCAAAGTGAAAAAATGACGGTTTTTTACTGAATCAGTGGATAGCAGGCTGCGCAGTGCATATTGCGCATACTTGATGTACAGCTCTATGCAAGGGCTAACTGTAAAAAAACATTAACTGAAAGAGCCTCCTTAAATAAAGTTCTTAGGCTTACATAAAAATTCACTAAAAACTAAGGAATAGGATACCAAAAAATTCATTTAAAACTACGTATTTCCAAAGTTCACCGCTAGACGGCACGAAGCTTAGAAACCAGTACCCATGAACATGTAAGGCTGGTTCAGGTATACGAGTGTTTCGTTGAGAATTCAGAATTATCTGAATACTCGTACTTATGATGTAAAAAATAAAACACGCGTTTTAAGAGAAAAAGCTGTGAAAAAACCTCTCTTTATTTGTATCGATTTGTAAATGAATTCGCTGTGGTCAATGCGTGACTGTAGTCAAAGCTAGACTGTACTGGCTGCAGCTCAGAGCCGCCGAACGACAATGTCTTTTCTACATTGGGCATACATACACACACCACAGCTGTGAGATAAAGGCACATCGCGCGGCCACGTTACGACGCGTGAGTCAAGTTAGCAAGCGTAAACAAAAGAACCCTACATCGCGTGCCGGCCGGCGTCTCGTAGAATATCGATAATAAAATATTTATAACGCGAACCCGAATCATGCGCCTCTAAATAGCCGTTGCTGTAAGCCATTACATGGTATATGTATATATCTCGGAGAGAACCGAACAACGAGCTACCAGATTCTGTACGCAATTGTTAATTATAGATCTTCCTTTGGTACAATGATCATGTTTATATTGAAAACAAATTAGTTTGAATGTTGTCTGTTTCGATAGAACAAGCCTGAATGCGAAAAGATAAATTTTACTCAATCAATTTCCGTGACACTAAATTAAAGGATTCATCGTTTAGTTGAGGCACCAAAATTGATCAAAGTGAGATAAAATCCGAGAAAGTTGTCTCGGAAAATAATTTAAGTGAACACAGAAATATTGTATCGGGCGACAAAAAATACGTTTGTGATATTTGTCAGGAGTCATTTACACTAGAATCAAGTATGATAACGCACCGAGACACAATTCACTGTGAAAAAATAGATTTTACAGGCGACAAGTGCGAAGAAAAATTTGAGTTCCGAAATCATTTGAGTAGACACCAAATATTAGTATACAAAGGTCGCAATGAGCTTGCATGTGACAAGTGTGAAAAGAAATTTGTGAAAAAATCAAGTTTGCTTATACACCAAAATTTAGTACACAAAGATCGCAAAGATTTCACGTGCAACAAGTGTGAGAGGAAATTTAAAAATAAATCAACGTTACTTAAGCACAATAAAATATTCCACGAAGTATTGAAAAATTACTTATGTGACATGTGCGCGAAGAGATTTGATACTAAATATAGTTTATTCTTGCACATAAAAACAGTACACGGAAGTCGCAAAGACGGTCCCAAAGAGGTCCGTTTCGCATGCGACCAATGCAAAAAGAAATTTGGAAAAAAATCGCATATTCTTATTCACCAGAAGACTGTACACGAAGGTCGCAAAGATTACGCATGTGACAAGTGCGAGAAAAAATTTGTAAATCGGGGTAATTTGAACAAACACCGAAAAATAGTACATGAAAATCGCAAAGATTACCCATGCGACAAATGCGAGAAAAAATTTGGAAATAAATCAGATTTATTTAAGCACCAAAGGGCAATCCATGAAGGCCGTAAAGATTACACATGCGATAAGTGTGAGAAGAAATTTGGACAAAAAGTGACTTTACTTCACCACCAAAGGACAGTACATGAAGGTCGTAAAGATTTCGCATGCGACAAATGCGAAAAGAAATTTGCACAAAAATCAGATTTAATGAAGCACCAAAGGACAGTACACGAAGGCCGCAAAGACTACGCATGCGATCAGTGCGAGAAGAAATTTGGAGATCGGGGTAATTTGAACAAACACCGAAAAATAGTCCACGAAAGTCGCAAAGATTTTGCATGCGAACACTGCAAGAAGAAATTTGGATATAAATCAGATCTGTTCAAGCACCGAAAGTCAGTGCATGAAAATTGTAAAGATAACGATCGCAATAAGTGTGAAAAAAATTCTGAGACTCCATCGAATTTGAGTCGACAACGAGAAAAATCTATAGAATTGATCAAAACTATCTATTGAACAATTCTCAAAATTTGTTGAGATTACGTATGTAATAAATGCAATAAAATGTTTACATGCAAACGAAATTTGATGCCCCATATAATTTGCTCGTAAGAGCAATGTTTTTGCATGCGAGTGAGTAAAACAAATTTAAAATAAGAATCAATTTGACCGATCATAAACGGTTTGCGGAAAATGTGAAATTCAGAGCCTCAATGAATACTAAAAGTAATAATAAAATATATTCAATATCGGAATATTTTGAATCGAATTCAATACAGTTTTATCGAGCTAATTTTTTACATAATTAGACGACTTTAATGTATAATAATTATATTCATCGTAATATTACCTTTTTAGAATGGTGTTTTACAAATAACACTGATTATTTTTCAATCAAAACGCTGAACATGTTAATCTTTAAAAGCATAGATGAACAAGCCCGTGGCTCGTAATGAATGAACAATTTTTTTCTCGTAATCACAAATATACGCAATTGCTTTCATTCGTTTATCGGATGATGATTAAGTTTTTATGAATAACTTATTGTTTATACGAATAGCTCGAATTAATTGTAGTCACATACTACTCTGTATAATTCCTTACATCAGCGTACATTTAATAAGGGAAATTGTGAAAGACCCCAATTTTTTCTTGACAATTGTAAATATATAGAGGCCAATTATTTCTGCCAGGAGAGACGTGATCGGTAGTAAGAATATGTTCTTACTTAAAAAACCAACTTAGAAGCTCTCATAATTGATTTATCTCATTCCTGTTTATTTTTATTAATTAACCCAAAATCTTATGTTAATGTTTCAATTTTAATTTTCCGAGTTTTCAAAAATCAACTGCCTTAACTGAGCAGCATGTGGAAGTTAGTGTGGGTGGCCATTTTTCTAATCCACTACTGAATAATTTAGATCGAAATCGTGAAAAGACACAAAGTTCATCTTTAATACAGGCCCTGAATGAATCCTTTTCAAAAAGAACCCTGCACAAATATGCTAATGCAATAGAGAAGCTTCATATTTAACATGAAGAAGTTTATTTGTTATGACTGAAGTGGTTAAGTTCTGATAACCGAGGATGGTCAGTTACAATAGCTTAGAGTCATAACTGAGGAGGATCATTAATACCATAATAACGGTGGCAGCAGGAGATAATACGACTTTACAATATAGGAAGATATGTATAGACATCACTTGGTCCATTTAAAGCTCAGCTCGCGTACTCTCTAACACTCTCCGCACTACACATGCTTTTTTTTGTTTTTTAATAATCACCCTATTTGGCACGTGCGCACACACTCGAGTTGTGTACGTGCATCTACTTGAATATACATCGAGTGCGCTACTCTCGCGCGGCAGTTCAGCGCTATAAAATCGGACTCGATGCCTTTTTTAGATTTTATTGTTTTTCGCAGCAGTAGCAGCAGTGGCAGCAGCAGCAACAGCGGCGCGTGTACGAGAACTGTACATCGTAAAGAGCAACCAAGCGAACGCTTCAAGGGTGCACCCGTATTATTATCATGCGTTTACGTATTAATGTAAAACGCATTGCAAGCACGCGAGAAAGCCTGCAGCGCCGTACATGTTTGGCTGCTGTTGCGAAGTACTGAGCGCTCGAATCGACCAGACAAAGTCCCGGAATAATTATTATCGATTAATGTTGGAATGGGTGGTGCAAACACACGATCGCGCGAGCTGCTTTATAGGGGCAAGAAAATAGAGTCATAAAGAAGCAAAAGAAGAAGAGAGAGAGAGAGAGAGAAGAAAACACGTATATAGTTTTCTATACCAATTGGAGAGCGTGAGGGACTTCTCTCTGCTAGTCGTAGAGAGAGAAATCGGTGGGTCATAATGTACGCATGGACTGGAAAACTTGGCGCGAGTTCAAGCCTCGAAAACGCGCTGACAGCCTTGATTTACAACCCTCGTCGGAATAAAGTGTTAACCATCTGGACCAAGCAGCAGCAGTAGCAGCAGTAGCAGAGCAGTAGCAAAAGCAGCAGGGGCCTGGGCTCTATGTATATGTGGCATTAAACTCAAGCAACCACGCGAGCCTCGATTATATAAGACGGAGAAAACACTCTTAGCGTAACGCTAAGAAGCGTAAGAGAGCCGCGCCGCTTGCGGTTCTTCTTTCGCCCACACGCGAAAATTTAATCCTCGGAGGAATATTTTAATTTCGCTCGCTTAACCCCGGTGCGGCATGAGTGAAAGAGAAAGAGCGAAAGTCTGGTGGTTTATAGCCGCTAAAGACCAACGAGACTTTTAATAATTGCAGACGAGGTGTTGAAAACTCGACTTTGCAAGAGGAGCTCTGACACGATGATCAACGCGTCTCTTGCGCGGCAGTTTGATTTCATCAACGCCGCGCTTACAAGCACCTACATACACCCACCAGAAAGCCCACAAAAATGTGTCCGAGCGCTCTTGAAAAATTCGCACGTTACAGCCGGGCGGCGTGACGGCGAAAATCAATTTTTATATGGCTCAATTTGCGGTGAGCTAGGCTGACACTCGAATAGATAAAATGACCTAGCGATCGTGTGTACGCGTCGCTGCCTCCGATGCTGCAGCAAGAGAGAAAAAAAAGTCCGGCGCGCACGAGCGATGGCGCGTGATTCGTCATTTGACATCGGACCGAGCAGTCGAGATACGAGAGAGAGGGAGAAAGAGACACATTGTAAGTAATAATGGTCGTCGTCGGCGCAGCGCAGCTGTAGGAAAGCCGCTTGCAACGGCAACAACGTCAGCAGCAGCAGCAAGAGCAAATAATGAAAATTGAAGGTAAGGCTGTCTCGCAGCTGGTACACGCAGCCAAAAGGATTGACAGCTATTTATGGCTCGCGCCGAGTATGACGAAGAGCTTCATTTGTCTCGCGAACGATCAGGGAAATTTGCGGAATTGCTTCTGCTGTGTGCGTTGGAACAGGTCTAGCTACACTACTAGGCACACGTTATAACGGTGTACCGAAACATCTAGTCCAACGTAGCTGCGCGCGATGACGAGCGACACGAACGAAGGAAAAAGGAGAGAAAAAACAGCTTTTATAATTGCGAGAAAAATGTGAGTCATAAAAATACGATGGAGCTTCGAATTTAATGTCGGATTTTTAATTGATTCTCGTCAAACGTCGTAATTTACTCGCTCGAACAGCAACATTTAATATAATCAGAGAGAGAAAGAGAAAGAGACAGAGAGCGACGCTGCGAGTGTACATATGAGTACTTGAAATATTAAAGTAAAATACAAATGGAATGAAATTCTGTCGCTGATTAATTGCTCCGATTGAATCACAGATATCCACATGTGCGACTGCAGAGAGCTGCGCTTCATGCGAGCTTGCATTCATATATATAGGGACATACATATTTACATGCAAGCACGCGCCCCGCTGCAAGTTTGTATAGACCCAACGTGTCGCAATATAAACAGCCTCTCTCGTTGATGTGTTCGCACCGGTGTGTGCGCATGTACCTACAGAGATATGTAGGTCTGCAGTGCATGAAGGACATGACGGTCCCCGTGCTTGTGTATGTGTAGATGTGACGTACTTTTTCATCAAGCGGTCATGCCGTTTCAAAGCGCGCCGCCTGACACGGGACGGCTTACATGAGAATTTCGCGCCACTCGTGTGTCTACCATGAAATTGGCTTCTTCATAATAATAAATGCAAAAGTTACGGAAAAATTCTATTGAAATTCAGCGAAGCAAACGCTCGCTGGCGCGCTCCAGTGCGTGTACACAGCAGCTGAAGCATGCACCTACAAGCTCGTCCGGTAGACGCAGAGAATTCGTACAGTACCGTGTATGCGCTATCCTATAACACTTTAATGCGCGTATATAGTGAAAAATGTAGCCTCTACTTTGTCTCATTTTGATGAAGCAGCAGCTTAGGCTTTTTTCTTCCTATGGCGCTGATAAAATTGATTAAGTTTAATAAATACCTTTGCAGCTATATCACAAATCCACTACTTGATCTAATGAGCAAATTCATGGCAAAGGTCGAACCGCGCAACGAACTACAAAACTCATTGTCGCAATAATTGGAAAAATAAATACGCATCTTTTTATCCTTTTGATCTTACCTTTTATTTATTCGACACTTTTTCTTTGTTGCCGGATACGGCTCTTCAGCTTACCTCTAGCTGAACTCCGTCTGGCAGTCTTGCTTTTGTTTTTATTTATTCATGAAAACGAAATTGCTTTATTACCAACTTATTTGCATGCACAAGCTCTATGCATGTAGATATTAATATAGACACACGTACACACAGACACACACGTATGCACTCGCGTGATCCTGTATAGTAGGTATATAAATATACGACGGCAACGGCTGTTGCTCGTTTCAAAATTCTTTTTTTATTTCTACCATCTGCAGGCAGCGCCATACGCGCAGTCGAGCCACGTTGGTTCCAAATATAATCGGCCCTCGGTGCTATTTCGCCGTTGGGATTATTTTTACCTTAATTTCCATTGGTAATTCGCATTTTCCGAAATATCGATAGGCTCGTTAATCCGCACGAGGCCGGGGCGTGCACGACCGGAGCGCATAAGTCGAGTGCGCAGTAGAGCACGCACACAGGGTCGCGCGCAGGACGTTAAAAGTCATTCGCGCGATAAAGAGAAAATCTTGTAAAATATTGTTTGCCGATTTCAAAAATTGTTGGTCGTGCGCGCTGCATATAAATACGACGTCCCCCTGCGCACGCCCTCTTATAGGCAGCAATAAGGGATTAAAAAAAAACAGTTAATTCGAAGCAAAAACGAGCGTGCACGCGTGCACGTATACGTACGTACGTACGAACGTAAGCACGATTATGGTTTTATTGAGCAGAAAGGAAAAATCGTATTTATATACACGAGTTCGATATCGATGCCTGAAAGTATATACATCGCGTAATCACGGGATTTGTGCGTTATAAAAATGGAAAAAAAGTTATTAATCCCTGCAGCACAATTGATAATTCCGAATCCGTGTAAAAGGCAAGAATTCGGGCTTCTTCGCTTAAAGGGTATACAAATTTAATGCGTTATACATATTCATAATGGCTAAGATAGCGGGTAAATCCACTCATTTACATGTTCGCGTGTGTGTGGCTGCTCCGAAGTTATGTGTGTTTGTCCGCAGGAGGCACTGGATACCGCGTGGACATACATATCGTATATTTATCAATTAATCATTCGAGAAGATATTGCACGCGGATTCGGGTAAAGATAATACCGGGGAGTGTCGCGCATACAAACAACGGGGATTATGTAACACGGCCGTCGACGTCTCCTCCTGTATTATACGATCCGGAGTCGCACGTCTCGAGCAACTTGTTATGCTATTGGTCATGTGTATACGCTATATAGTGTATACATAAAGCTGCGAGCTGCTGCAGGCTAAAGTACAAGCCTTAGCTTTGGCTGAGAGAAATTCTTGAGGTTAACTGGCAGCAGCCCTACACTGTATATCGACGCTCGTGCTGGTGCCGAGTGCGCCTCATGGGCTGTTCCGCGCGCTGCTGCTGCTGCAAGAGCAATTCTCAATCGGTTTAATAGCACGAGCGATGCGATTGAACTGCTGATAGCTTGTTATGGTCGAAACTATATCGTTTCACCTTGTCTGAGCCACCTCTGCCCTCTACATTTATATATCTATAGCGTATAGAGCCTTTGCTCCGGCGCTTTTACCTCGAGCGCAAAGCTCGTCGGTCGCTTTCGGCAAATGCCGTTCGCTAAAAGTTACGTTACACAGCACTCACACGCAGCACTGTTAGCGGGAGTGTTTTCTATAGTAGGCTAATTACAACGACTACTAAAAGCAACCGCGAGCATGTGTATTGAATGGGCGTACGCTTATGTGCTCCGTATTAGAGATTTTGGTTTCGCTGAAAGTAACGATACTTTTCCAATCTGAAGTATAATCTTGCAAAAACTATTCGAGTAATTTCTTTATATCATTGCTTTTGAACAATAGCGACTAATTCAATCGAACAATGCCATACTTGTATACGACGATGCAATCGAAATCAATTCATTCCTCCGCGAATCCGTATAAATTAAGGGTTTACGTGTACGAACGGGAAAGTTTGTCGACTCGATGTTGCCCGTAGCAATTGCACGATCCACACAAGTAATAAGCTGGTACTACACGAATTGGCAGAACTCGCGAATTTCATGTCGCAAAATCAATTATCAGTTATAACATGACGCAGGCTATTGTGTATTTCGTTGGTCGTAACGGGCATCGCGTCTATCATCTGCTTTCACTTCATTGAGGGTGAACTTTTTGAAGTGAATCCATAAACAAATTTCGATACATGCAATTCCATGTGTCTCTATGCGAATCTGAGGAGAGAATTAGAACGTAGAGTATTATGTAGCTGTTATGGAGCTTAGAGCGACAAAATCTCAATATTTTCTCCGATAACACGATCGGCACATTTTTCCTTTCGATTCGTCAAGAAAGTTGGGGTATTATTATTATATATATTATCGGTTGCGGCGGCCGTGCAGCTGCTACGGTGCATAGCACTCCGAGGCTCACGCGCGCAGCATGAATGATTCAGACGTCGTCGTCTCGACGTAGCTAGACGGACGCGCTCGAGCTAGCTCGCGCGTTCAGCACCGCACGAAGTCTAGACAACGGCCGCCGAAAGTGTCCATTTGCCCGTAATCCCAGTACGTCATATTCTTTCTTTACGATCGTCCTGTGAAATAGCCCGTTACGTTGTGTGCCCATAGCCATATAGATATATGCCAGCGGAAGCGGGGGCTCGAGCTAGAGGCGCAGCTAACTTGGAGCAACTACGGCTATTATATGGCTCGTACGCGCGAGGCTTTCTAATCGCTCTCGTTTTGCACTACTCCTCGTCGTTTCGGCGGGGGGAGGCAACAAGTTGTACTACCACCAGCTTTCCACCGTCGAGCTAGACGGCCGCGACGTACAGTAGGCGATCGCGCGTTCAATATTTCGGAACAATCGTATTCTTACCGCTAGAGCTGTAGCGCACTCCGTGCCGAGCGAACCGATTTGCTTTGACGTTCGATTTCTCCGCAGGACGCATTACGCTCTTGTTATTAACGCAGCCGAGAATAAGCCCGTTTGTCGTGAAAAATGCGCGACGTGCTCTCGAGCGGCAGCTATGCCAGCTAGCTGTACGTATACATAAAAGAAAGAGCCGACGATTTTTCACTACTACTGGAGCGAGTGATAAAACTCGCTACTGGCTGCGGGAAAAGTTGTATTGTACGTTTTTGCGCGCGCGCGCGAAACTCTTCAACCGGCCGAAAAAGCATGTGTACAGGCGCATACACACGGACGAGACTCGAGAGGCCATCACCTACACACCCACACATATACAAATGTATATAAAATATTAGAGGCGAAAGTGTAAAAAAGGCTAGCGCGCTGCAGCACGCAATAAAAAAGCCAAGCGATATTTGTCTGAAACTTACACTTAGTACAGTGGCTGCTGCTATACACGCGCGTATGTATGTACGTGTGCGCGAGTGTGTAGCTGCTGCTGCTGCTGCTGCTGCTGCTGCTACTGCTGTATAGAAGCTTAAAATTTATACCCCGTACGTGTTCAGACTATACACTGTCTGCACAGCTCGCAGTCGCTCGCTCGCGCACACGCCGTAAGTGTAAAAGTGGGAGAGAGAGTCGAGAAGCTTCTACTGATTTATCCTTACGAATGTGTGTTAGCTCGCTCTCTTTCTTTTCTTCTTTTTCAACTCGACGCACCACACCACACTGCAAGTGATTTTTACTCTCTCTCTCTCTCTCTCTCTCTCTCTCTCTCTCTTTCCCTCTTCTTCATGGCAGATCTCGGTGGCTGCCGCTGCTACTTCTGGCTTTCGTGCGCGCGAGTAGAGAATTTTAACGCGGGGCTCCGCCGCCGCGAGACGGCTTTAATCTTGCGCATTCTCTACCCGCTGCGAGCATGCTTCTTAATCAGCAGCACATTAGTTGCGGACATACAGCCTGGGAAAAGAGTAGTTGACGCGTTGACGGCTCACGAAGCTCCGTTACCAGTTACCCTATAGCAGAGCAAACCCAACGAGCTTAAATAAGAAAAATTTGATCAGATTTGCCGACCTTTTTTCCACTCTCTCTTTCTTCTCTCGTCGTTTGGCTGGTTGCTCGCTTGGCTTGACGAGTAAACGGTAAATTAACGATAGAGAGAGAAAGCAACTCACTCGTACCCTAATGCGTTCCCAAAATTTTATCGACCAATGTGCAATTTTTGCTTGTATACACTTACGCGCATTGACTGGCTGATAATACGCTATGCACTATATACAGCCGCGCGTGTATGTAAATTATCAATTATGCGTCAAGCTCTATCTCTCTCGCTCTCTCGATATTTTCTACTGTCTGACAGTCGCGTGAGTTGGTCTGTACGCGCTGTATTTCAAACAGTAGCGCAAATCCTGTCGCGCCTCTCCCATTCGCCAGCCCAGCAGCTTTCCAATATGATATTTTCCCAGTGTGTGTATTATATATACGCAAGCGCGTAAACGCACAAGCCAAGCGATTACCAACAATGTATTTGCGAAAATTAGGTTTCGATCCACATTGTATTATTTAAAGGGCTATTATGCACGAGTACCACAGTCATACTCACACGTTGCATACTGCAACGATCGCTGCTGTGCTGCAGCTAGCAGTGGCCAGCAACTTGATAACTGTACTTTGGATATACGTACAAATGACTATTTGCATATACGGATCGAGTGTTATTGTTCGTCCGCTTCTTAACTGCAGTGTATATTTGTGCTTTCAATATTAATATATGACGCGAGCAATAATAAGTTTCGTTTTCACCTACACGCATACACATGCATCACCCCTACAGTGGAATTGCTTCAAATGTAAATCTATGTATACGCGCGCAGGTGCTAAGTCGCATGAATAATTTCAACAACTATAGTTTAAAACTGTTGGATTAAAGGTTCGGATAAAATTGCCTCATGGCACCGCTGCACTTGCTCTCAAGGCTGAAGCGAGACACCATTCGCGTGTTTTTATCCAGCATAATACAATTTTTTGTAAACTCTCGGCTTTCAATAATTCAAACTATGCGCATACAACTATCGAGCGAGAGACGTGGACGCGTGTGGGGTTGTGACGGTGGTAGAGCTGCGCAGAGGTGTTAGATAAAACAAAAAAAAATCTCTTCTGCAAAGCTTTGCCAAAAGCTTGAAAGCCAAATTTATTCGAACCAACAACAAGCTCGGAACTATGAAAGGCCCGGGCGGCAGGTATACATAGAGAAAGAGAGAGAGAGAGAGAGAGAGAGAGAGAGAGATTGATTGATTGATTGATTAAGGTTTTATTGGGGCCCTGAGGTATAACCACATGGGGCCCAACAGCAATTTAAATGTACAGTTTAGTCAGTAACAAATTTAACAGAAAGTTAACAGAGGCTAAAGAATATTGGTAAAATTTGATTTTAAAGTGGCAAGTGTGCCGCTGTACAACAGCTTTTGGCACTAAGCTTCTCTCAGTTTTTGAAGGTTAGCGGAGGGAAATCAGGCATAAGCCCCCATCCTGCACCGCCGGAACAGCTCGTCCCATCGCACTATGAGAGGAAAGGAGTAAAAAGGAATGAAAAAGGAATTCAAGTAGTAGCATATAATTGGATGTATCGGAGCTG